>BLSH010065604.1:1367065-1380338 GCA_018402905.1 Glandirana rugosa
CTG
Organism: Glandirana rugosa; assembly: GCA_018402905.1. Lineage (NCBI taxonomy): Eukaryota > Metazoa > Chordata > Amphibia > Anura > Ranidae > Glandirana > Glandirana rugosa. The sequence continues at coordinate 1,367,069 of BLSH010065604.1, forward strand.
CTGACAAAAGCAGCAGGATGAATTCTGAAGTGTTTCGTGCAATATTATCTGCTCATATTCAGCCAAATGCTTCAGAACTCATTGGACGGCGCTTCACAGTGCAGATGGGCAATGACCCGAAGCATACTGCGAAAGCAACCAAGGCGTTTTTTAAGGGAAAGAAGTGGAATGTTATGCAATGGCCAAGTCAATCACCTGACCTGAATCCGATTGAGCATGCATTTCATTTGCTGAAGACAAAACTGAAGGGAAAATGTCCCAAGAACAAGCAGGAACTGAAGATAGTTGCAGTAGAGGCCTGGCAGAGCATCACCAGGGAGGAAACCCAGTGTCTGGTGATGTCTATGCGTTCCAGACTTCAGGCCGTAATTGACTGCAAAGGATTTGTAACCAAATATTAAAAAGTGAAAGTTTGATTTATGATTGTTAATCTGTCCCATTACTTTTGGTCCCTTAAAAAGTGGGAGGCACATATACAAACTGTTGTAATTCCTACACCGTTCACCTGATTTGGATGTAAATACCCTCAAATTAAAGCTGGAAGTCTGCAGTTAAAGCACATGTTGTTCGTTTCATTTCAAATCCATTGTGGTGGTGTATAGAGCCAAAAAGATTAGAATTGTGTTGATGTCCCAATATTTATGGACCTGACTGTATATGAACATATCTCATATTTATTATAAATTGAATATATCACTTCCTTAATCATTGTAAAATGTAATCTTAACAAATAACAATAAACGATTTAGATGATATATTTTAGTAAATAATTACTATATTCTGTATCTTGATAATTTGCTTGAACATATTACATTATCTTTAATGGACCAAAGTTGCTGTGAGCGAGCAACATTTCCAAAACGATTTAAAATATAAAGAGAAGGAAATGAGGAGATGAATTTGACCCTACCCAGTGACTGCCTAGAGAATGGTATTCTGTTCAAAGCCCTTGGCTATCAGAGCTTGGCTCCTGGGTGTCCATATACAAAAATAACAGATCTTGTTAGCTCAATGGAATTGAATTCTGACACGTTATGGGTATTAAGCCTATGTGTTGAACTGTGCCACCAGCCGCTAAGCACTGTCTTAGTCAAGAATGCACATTGTGTCATCTTTCTTCCAGTAATGGGTCCATATGTCCGACGAATTTTGTGTGATGAATTAGGAGCACCTGCCAACTCTGCAGTCAACTGTGTCCCCCTTGAAGATTTTGGTGGGCAGTATCCTGACCCTAACTTAACATATGCCACTGGGCTTCTGGAGGCTATGAAGGGAGGGGAACATGGATTTGGAGCTGCATTTGATGCTGACGGAGTAAGTATTTCATGCATTCAGAGCTTGCTGCTATCCCAGCCAGCATTTTGTGTTGCTGGGAGCACAGTTAGTTACTGACATCACTAAACTATTCTGGGATACATAGTAATTGCATAGTCTGGGGGAACTTCCTAAATTGAAAGGCATCCTTAATGTCCATATTAACATCTAAAATCTCTTTCTCTCTCTCTCTATCTATCTATCTATCTATCTATCTATCTATCTATCTATCTATTCATCAGCTGTGCATAAATGTAATTTAAAAAGTGTGTAGGTGCTTGTACTCTGTGTACTCTTAGGGGATTAATCTTGCATTCATGGTGCCCCATCTAGCTTTGAAAACACAGCTGTTCCAAAGCTGGTGGCCGCCATTCCTCAATTCTTTCATGCACCCACTTCTGGAATTTGAAGCACATAACTTCCCAGCTATGGATTAAAGTAGAACTCTATGATAAACCTAACTAATCTTAAAAATGCTCTCTCCTGCCTCCTAACAAGTATTCTGACTAACCTGTTTAAGAAAACGTATAATTACCTATTTTCAGGCCACTTTAGTTCAGTCACACAATCTCCCTTGTGTCAGCCAGTGCAAGCAGCAGGGAGAGGAAGGCACACTCAACAATGGCTGGCAATGTCTGGCAGTGGTGAGATCGACCATAGGCTTACTATGGCCCATTTATTGCCAGTGCTCCCTCCTCTTCCCTGCAGCCTCAGTTCCCCTGCAGACACAGCTCTGGATCATGTGACCAGACCGGAGTGGCCTGAAAATAATTAAGTATCAGCTGTTTCTTACAAAGGTTAGTCAGCAAAAGTGTTGGGGGGAATATTTTTAAGGATTAGTTAGGTTTATCCTGCAATACGTTAATTCTGATTTTTTTACTTGTGTAAAGCTAAACACCCCCTCACCCTTTCATCATTCCACATTTGTATCCAGAAGATTTTTATGTAATTTATTTTGGACCACAAATTTGTGTTGCACACATTTAAAAGCAGATGGTGTGACTGTGCCAGTTATCATGCTAGGAGCACCACCGTGTACTACTTTTCCCAGTATTATCTGCAATGACATCATGTTAGGGATGGAGCTATGGGTAGTGCCAAGGGTAGAGACCAGGGTAATTGTTAAGAAAAGCAAATAGGCTGTTCACTTTTCAAGGGAATCTTCCCCAGAACTTAGTGAATGAATTTTGTTTGCACACGATTGGATAATGAAAGTCGACAGAGCTTCACGTCATTCACTTAAAGCTGGATATATTCCAGCTGATTAAACAAAAAGAAACCTCACAGATCTCTGCATCCACACATTCAAGGTGGATGCAGGGATCCCCCCTGCTGCGCTATTGCATTTTGACAGCGGCACTACTTCCCACCTTCCCCCTGGTTTTAGATACACTAATCAGCGTTGCAGCCATGGCTACAGTGGCTGCTTGAAAGCTGGTTTTCCAGCAGGACCGGTCAACAAAACTAGCCAAATTTCTGTACATGAATACCCAGCTTGGGAAGAATTCTGTTTCAAAGTGCAACTTATTTTGCACAGCGAACAGTCTATTTGCCTTTAGTAAATCAACCAACAGATCTCTTACATGCCCTATTGCATCATGACCTCAACCCTGGAGGGTGGTGCTGGGCAAGACCACCACAGATTATGCAACCCACTAAAATGTAACTCACATTTTGATTTGGCCCCCATAGTGTCTAGGGGACACAGTTTGACCACCAAGTTGCTAGGCAGTCATTTCTGTATAGATTTAGACTATGCATGTGGCAAAAGACAACATTAGTTGGACTATAGTACAATATTCTATATATAGACTATAGAACAATAATTTGTACAAATGACTTATAAAAAATTGTCCTGTAAATGGCAACACATTTTTCTGCCAAAATTTAGTATTTTCAAAAAATACACACACAATGGTGCTTTAAAATATTGAAGTGGTGCTAATAGGTACAGGAATTGTGCTTGCGTTCTGTGTATGATCATTTCCTCAAGACAATCAAAGAGATATTGGATTTAAAATAAAACGGCAAACAAATGCCAGCTCTACAGATCAAATTTTCAGATGTTGTTTGCATCAAAAAGATTTTTGGTGTGCACAATTAGTTCAACTCAGAATTATCCAACTATTTAAGATGCTATTTTATGGTCTAGGTGTAGCCTTAAACTTACATGAGGTGAAGGGAATGTTGCCTAGGAAAAAACATCTTGAGAGGAATTTGAGGCAGTAATGGAAATAGGTCCTATCCATTTCCATGCATTAACCTTAACCCTGATATACTAATCTATGAAGTTAAATATAAGAGAGAGGATTGGGTGACCAAAACTATTTACCAAAATCTACTCTATCCATGCAAGCTTATTTATCATCCAAGAAAGAAATACCAAAAATGGATGTTAGGGATTATAAAGCTGGATAAGAGGTAACAAGAATGCTAGCCTGTGTTATCAGTAGGATTACAATTATATTTAGCTAATAGAACAGATAGTGAGTAGCTGTAAAAGTAGTCTTTATTTAAGTACTGTATGCTATGCTATTGGAAATATATTTATTTGAAAGCTGTTGCAATGCTGGTTAATAGATAACAAAGTAATATTACTTAGTTTTAAAGAATTTCAATTATACATATGTTTCAGGACAGATACATGATTTTAGGACAAAACGGATTCTTCGTGAACCCTTCTGATTCCTTAGCAATAATTGCTGCCAACCTCTCCTGTGTACCCTACTTTCGGCAAATGGGAGTTCGAGGTTTTGGGAGAAGTATGCCAACAAGTACAGCCATAGACAGGTTGGTAACCAGTGTATATTATAACAGTGATGACAGAAAATAAATTATGTATTAACATAGACCCTGCAATTTTCTTGTGGTTAAAAAAGTTGCACTCTATATCTATGCATTATGTTTTTAACGTGTACAGGGCAGCCATCAGAAATTTTGGGGCCCCTTACACAGCTTTAGACCTGCCCCCCCCCCCCCATCTGACCACCAACATTCCCCAGGGCCTGCCCACTGGCCATCCCACTACATCCGCCCACTGGCCAGGGGTGTACACATGTTGCAGCTGCAGTAGGAATTAAACACCCTGTCACACTTACCAGGTGTAGCCTGCCAAGCATGACCCATTCAAGTGAAGTGAAGTGTGCAATGCATGCTAGTGTGGGATCCAAGGGGGTAAAAAAAAACAGTGCACAGGCAGCACAGCCTCATCCGATGCTTTCAATAAGACTTCGCACCGAACCATAGGTGCTGGAGGTCCCAAATTTGGACCAGTTGTGGTCCAGGGGGCCTTCCCCATGTGACCCAAGTTTGGTGTTTTTATCGCCTATGGTTCGGTAGAACAGTGTCCCCAAACTGGGTGCCCCCTCCCATAGACTCCAATGTTAAGTCCGAAATTCACCCAACAATTGCTGCTCAATGAATATTTGGTATTTTTGCTGCTAAAGTCTTTGTTGTAAGGGCCCCTTGAGACACTGGGGCCCCTTACAACAGTACTGCCTTTACCCCCCTGATGGCGGCCCTGAACGTGTATAGTAATACTAATGTGGGCATCTTTATATTACTAGTTCTTATCTTTGTAATTGATTATTTAAAAAGTTTATTCATATAATATAAAGTTCTTCTTTTAGAACAGTAGCAGAAATGCAAACATTTGTCTCGGTGTATATGTATCATCTAGGTCAGGGATCTCATAACTACGGCCCTCCAGCTGTTGCAGAACTACACATCCCATGAGGCATTCTAAAAATCTGACATTCAAACATGACTAGGCATGATGGAAACTGTATTTCCTGAACAACTGGAGGGCCATAGTTTGGAGACCCCTAATCTAGGTTATTAAAGTATACCTGCAATGAGAGAGCTATGCACACCTAGGGGTTGATTTACTAAAGGCAAATAAACCTTGCACTTTACAAAGCGCAGTTGCACTCTGCAAGTGCAGTTGCTCCAGAGCTTAGTAAATGAGCAGATGAGATGACTACCATCATCCAATCATGTGAAAGGAAAAATGCTGTTTTTTTTATTTTCCTTGCATGTAATTGGATATTCTTTGCAAAGTGAATACTTACCTCATTTACTAAGCTTTGGAGTAACTGCAATTGCAGAGTGCAACTACACTTTGCAAAGTGCACAGTCTATTTGTGTTTAGTAAATCAACCCCTTAATCTGTATGATTAAGCCCTGAAACATGTCAGATTGAGGTTTAATTTGGGCAGACTTCCTATAATTTTACCATGAAACTATAACGTTTTGTGAAGTCTGATGTGGCCAGTTTGTTTGTTTGTTACAGGTTTCCCTTAGACAAAATGTTTAGCAAAAAAACAAAATACAAAGCATAAGAAACCTAGCAATAGAAATGATCACTTAGGGTAAAATTGCCTTTATTAGGCTCCATGCACACTGTATCTGGTAAACGACCGTTTTTGGGCGTTTGGGCGTTTTTTTTAACAGCCCAAAAACGCCACTTTATGTTATCCTATGTGTCCATGCACACATGGACGTTAATTGTCTTTTATCAGCAGTGGCGTTTCTGGGCTGTTATCTGAACGCCCTGAATTGGCGTTCAAAAGTCATTCTTTTGACCACAAAAAACGCGGGATGCCGACAAACGCTGCTAAATGCCGCTAAACGCTCATAAATGCCGGTAAACGGCTGTTTATCAGCGTCCGGCGTTTTTTGCAGTCAGTGGAAGCTAATGAAGAAAAGAAAAACGCCCAAAAACGCTGACGCCGATAAACGCCGGTAAACTCTGCTTACAAAACGATGCAAAAGAACGTTTTGTAAGCAGCGTCTCCTGCCCGACGCCGAGAGAGCCCAGATAGCGTCCAGTGTGCATGGAGCCTTAAGGGGTTTGCTGTAAAAGTATAATTCATTGTTTTTTTTTTTATTTTATATTTATTATTTAGTACAAACAGCACATATTAAAAGCTACAGTTTTTCTTTTCTGCTCTGTACCCGCTATCCATGAGCATGGTTTCATTAAAAGAGCTTGACACAGACTGTTATAAAGGAGTACCACTAATCGTGATCTCTACTAGCCTCGCACAATGCCCCCAGTCTCCCACAATCCTCTGCAGCATGTATCCAGTCTAACCCTTAGCATATCTGCGGTCTCTGTCCATCATTTCCTCTAATATGTTTGCAGTCTCTGTCTGCTGACACATTGGGGATGATCACTGAAACTGGAGAGTGCAAAATATGATGCAGCGCTGCATAGAAACCAATCAGATTGCAGTGTTAGTTTTATCAAAGCTTAATTGAACAAGCTGAAGTTAGAAGCTGATTGGCTACCATGCACAGCTGCACCATATTTTGCACTCTCCAACTTTAGTAAATCAACCCCAGGTAAATAGTTTCCAGGAGAACAAATTCCCAGTTTCAAAGAAATCCCCTCAAGGGGACAAAATCCCCAAAAAATAGATAAATCACTTTGATTTTATCAACTGACTTTGATCATGCCTTTAATCTGGTGTTGAATGTGTACTAACTACAAAGTTTTGTTGGATTACCACCTTTATACATTTGGATCTCTTAGCTCTTTGACCTGCATATTGTTGCTCTATTAATTCAGCATGTCATGTGTGTTGCTTTATTACTACTGCAACAAGTTGATTGCTGTTTATCATTTTACAGCTTTATATAGATTTAACTCCATGTGGAGGTTTAAGTGCTGATGCATTTGGTGATACTGGACTTTGATGTTTGTTTTTCCATGTCTATGTTTGGCTATTTCACTCAATATCACTCAGTATCTTGGAGTGTGTCTCTATGGGTGCATATTATCTATGCATATAGTGATGTGCATAGCATAGCAGAGGTCCATCTTGCTTGGTCTTGTTCCGTGAAATCCAAGATGCACCAGTTGAAGGAATTTTACTGTATGTAGGACTGATTGGTCTGTTCATTAATATACATGTGCAGAACGAAAAATTTGCTTAGTTTTGGATTGATTTCAGATTGATTTATTAAGTTACTAATTTATTTTTTTTGCATTCATAGCGAAATTTGTTTACTTTTGTTTAATTTAATTCATTCATTTTCACCCAGATTTAATTTTTTTTCAATGGATTTGAAGTATTTGAATTGAAAATATCAACTCCATTCTAATTCATTGTGAAGAATGGCTGGTTGTTAAAGAGCGGAGCGGCCTACCTGCTGCCGCGTCCTTAACCAGTTCAGGACTGCGCTATAGCCGAAAGACGGCTACAGCGCGGCTCTGAAATGCCCGGAGGACGTCCATGGACGTCCTGCCTCGTGCGTGCTCCCCGCGCGCACTCGCAGCCTGTGGCGGCGCGCTCTCGCGGCCGCCACACGCTGCGTGGGCGTGCCCGCGGGTCCGCCGATCACCTGTAACAGCCTCAGAACGGGGAACCGCCGATGTAAACACGGCGGTTCTCCGTTCTGTGAATGGGACATACCAGATCTTATGTCCCGACCAGCCCCGCCCCCCACATTTAGAACACGCCCAGGGAACATTGTTAACCCCTTCACTGCCCCCTGCAGGTTAACCCCTTCACCCCTTAACCCCTTCACTGCCAATGACATTTATACAGTAATCAGTGGACATTTAAATTTCTGATCGCTGTATAAATGTCATTGGTCTCAAAAATGTGTCAAAAATGTCCGACATGTCCGCTGCAATATCGCAGTACCGATAAAAATCGCAGATCGCTGCCATTACTAGTAAAAAAAAAAATAATAAAAATGCCATAAATCAATTCCCATAGTTTGTAGACGCGATAACTTTTGCGCAAACCAATCAAAATACGCCGATTGCGATTTTTTTTTTTTACCAAAAATATGTATTAGAAGATATATCGGCCAAAACTGCTGAATAATTTTCTTTTTTATATTTTTTTTGGATATTTAATATAGCAAAAAAGTATAATATATTGTTCTGTTTTCAAAATCATCGCTCTTTGTTTATTTATAGCGCAAAAAATAAAAACCGCAGAGGTGATCAAATACCACCAAAAGAAAGCTCTATTTGTGGGGAAAAAATGATAAAAATTTAGTTTGGGTACAACGTTGCACGACCGCGCAATTGTCATTCAAAATGCGACAGCGCTGAAAGCCGAAAATTGGTCTGGCAGGAGGGGGGTTTAAGTGCCCAGTAAGGAAGTGGTTAACAACCATGACTCGCGACTTATTGTAAACAAACAAATTGCCAGCATTAAAATTTAAAAACAGCATGGGGGTCCCCCCAATTCATACCATGACTCCACCCCTTTGGTTATTTACCATCGGTGGAAACCGAAGATGTCAGGCAAGATGGGAGGCAAGCGACGGGTGCTGAGCTCTTTCTTTTTTTTTCGGGTTAGCGGCGGCGTTCATCGTGATTGATGCTGCATTTACTTCAGGGGACATTTTACTCTTTCACATGGGGGGGGGCAGGATTTGGGGGCCCCCTTGTATATGTAAACTTATATACACTTTTCTGTACATTTAAGCCCGTAATAGTCACTTAACAGAGGGATTTTGTCTTGTTGCATACTATTATTAGGGAAGAGGGCATTTTCAAATCTCTAAACAACTTACTATTAGAATACTATTGTTGGCTGTACTGGGACTTGTTCTCTTTCTCAGATGAGTCTTTGACCTACTCCTAAATTGAGATTACTCCCCTATGGGAATCAGACTTCTTAAGCCATCAAGCCCGCTGATGCTCCCCACCTTTCCTTCCCTTTCCCTTTTTTCTTGTCCGCCTTTCTCCCCCTTTCCTAGACACCCAGTGTGTCAACTTCTCTCTTTCAAAATCAAGAAAAATGCTACCAGCAGAGGCGTAACTAGAACCTTCAGGGCCCCGGTGCAAGAAATTATGAAGGGCCCCCTGACCCCTGGCCAGGGCCCTTCCCTCTTCCCACTGATGCTGGGGCCCTTTACTCCTATTGTGGGTCCCTTTATTACGATACTGCAGTGGGGCCCTTTCACAAGTTCTGCAGCAGGCCCCAGGGGGACCAGGGAAGCACACAGGGGCCCTGGGAACAGCAGAAGACAAGTAAACTGGATAGAGGAAAATGGAGGAGATTGGGTCCTCTAAATGCCACCCCGCCATCCCTCCTATTCAGGTGTACAAGGGAGGCACATGGGCCCCCTGGACCATGGGGCCCGGTTGCAATTGCAACCCCTGCAACCCCTATCGTTACGCCCCTGGCTACCAGATATGCGCTGACCTTTAGTGAAACTGCTTTGAGGCCCGGACATGGTTGCCCTATACCATATGAGGTTTCTGTTTAACCTTATAGTAGTTATGTGCCTACCAGTCTGTGCCATCTTCTAGGTGTGTACTTGTCCATCTTGTTCTCCTATGTGACTTCCTCCACAATACAGGATATACTCACTGTGGATGCCACAGCCATCAGCCTATAGTCAATGTACTGTATGTTATTGGAAGGAACTTGGTCTATTGCTTTAATGCTGTTTTTAAACTCCTTGTTTATACTCGCTTATTATATTACTGTAGATTGTTAACATTGAGAATGGACTGTCATGTCATACTACATTGTCTTGTTGCATACCTTTAATAAAGAATTAAAAAAAAACTACTGTTAACCACTTAACGACCGCATTACGTATACTTACTGCGGCAAAGAGGCTCGTTATCGTGAATCGCCATTTATAAACAGCGATTCGCGCATGCGCGGGTAGCAGGCAGGCGCCGTACGCTCAGTGAGCAGGACTGCGGGTCGGGCAGACTGGATGTCTCCCGGTGACCCGCGATCGCCTGTGAGAGAGGAAGAACGGGGAATCGCCAATGTAAACACGGCGGCATGACAAAGATCTACTGATCCCTGTACTCGGGATCAGTTAGATCTGTCATGCCCCTGGCAGCCCAGCCCCCATACAGTTAGAACACGCACAGGGAACACAGTTAACCCATATAGAGCGCCCCCTGCAGGTTAACCCCTTCCCTGTCAATGACATTTATACAGTAATTAGTGGCTATGTTTAGCTCTGATCACTATATAAATGTCAATGGTCCCAAAAAAGTGTCAAAAATGTCCATGTCCGCTGTAATGTCGCAGTCCCGATAAAAATCGCAGATCAACGCCATTACTAGTAAAAAAAAAAAAATAGTAAAACGCCATAAATTAATTCTCGCCAATTGCGATTTCTTTTTTACCACAAATATGTAGAAGTTTATATATCGGCCAAAACTGATGAATAAATTAGTTTTTTTTATATTTTTTTTGGACATTTATTATAGCAAAAAGTAAGAAATATTGTTTTTTTTTTCAATATTGTCACTATTTTTTTGTTTATAGCGGGGATCAGAAGTGACGCAGAGGAGATCAAATACCACCAAAAGAAAGCTCTATTTGTGGGGAAAAAGGACATCAATTTTGTTTGGGTACAATGTCGCACGACCGAGCAATTGTCAGTTAAAGCAATGCAGTGCTGAATCGCAAAAAGTGCTCTGGTCCTAATGTGGGAAATTCTTCCGGGGCTGAAGTGGTTAAAGGGGGCTTCCCGATTCCAATAAGCCCCCCCCTCCCACAGACCCCCACAACCACTTCCCAGGATTGTGGGGAAGAGGCCCTTGTCCTGATCAACATGGGGGCAAAGTGCTGTGGGGAGGAGCACCATCCCATTTTGAGGGCATGTGGCCTAGTATGCTTCAGGGAGGGGGGGTGCTCGCTCGCCCCCCTTTCCTGACCTGCCGGGCTGCATGCTCCGATAAGAGCCTGGTATGGATTTCAGGGGGACCCCACACAGTTTTATTTTTATTTTGGCATGGGGTTCCCCTTAAAATCCATGCCAGAACCTCTGTTTTTTTATAAAAAAAAATGAATGTCAGCTTTGTTTGTTTACATTCTACTGTTAGGGGAATACCCCTTAAAGGGGCATTAATCATTGATAGTGCAGGTGAAATATCACAGTGAAGGTTACTTTGGAACAGAAATTTGCGCAAATTGTTCCAAAGTTATTTAAATGGTGTAAATTGCTACAATAAAAATGGTCTGAAGTACAAACTTGTGCAACAGTCCCTGTAACATTTACTTCACAACAGGTAGCACAGACAAAAGGGCGAAGACAATAGGAGTGAAGATATGGCTAGACCTTCAAAAAAAAGTAACACGTCTGAAGTGATGGAATTGTTAAAAGGTTTTATAAAAAAATATTTAAACCCTTACACAGTATAAATGTGTACAACTGAATGAAGGAAAATAAACGAATAATATTTGATTTTGCCACTATTTGCACAGAATGAATGTGTATGCAGTTTCACAAGATGAATAGCATTGCATTTTTTTTATAAATACATCATATAGTTATAAATATAAAAACACAAATTTCCACAAAATTCACACAATTTTTATTCTTTACAGATAAATATATTCATATATTAGCCACAAACATTAAAACACTCATGCAAGACTGTTTTCAATCACATTAATTATACTGTGATGACAACAGTCACAAGGATCTCTGCCAGGTCAAGATTGGAGCAGTGTGGGCACAAAAATGTGCATTTGAATGTCACACAACTTTCTTAAATTTGGCACAGAAACTGCACAAACAGCATAAATTGCATAATATGTTGTGCAAATAGCGCCATTTCACTTTCCAGCACATCTGTTGCACCTGCACACGAGACATTGTGCAGATAAATAGGCTGCAACCAGGCTACCCATGTTATCTGCACCAGAAATCTGGCAAATACAATAACATTCTTCCTTATATGTTTCTTTTATGAATACGGCCTGCTGCCAAATTCTTTTCCTGTTTTTAAGGCAAGGCCCTACACATGAACTATAGAAATTGTTATTGGTAATACTGAAAATTGCAATTCCATGTAAACCCATTTGCAATTCTAGTTTGACTTCTACAGTGATAGCTCATTGTTTTTAACCCCTTCACACTGACCGTACGTTACAACGTCACTTCTGGTTTACTTGGCTGCGAATGGCACCGATTTTAAAAAAATGACAGTATTCAGAAAAGCAAATTTTTGCAATCTGAATACTTTTAAGTGGAAAAGGAAGGATATGGGTTCTTTTAGGCCGGGTTCACACCATTGCGAATTGGTTGCGGGTTCCCCGCATCCAATTCGCATTAGCAGGAGATTTTGACCGGCTCTCTATGGAGCCGGTTCACATATCTCCGCAGCAGGTCCGGTGTGTTTTTCCCAAAAACGCGGTGCGACTTTTGGTCCGTTTCAGTTCCGAAATTCAGCCAAAAATTGGACCTGAAATGGTGAACCAGGACGCACCGGACCCCTGCTGTGAACCGCATGCGGTTCATATGTGAACCCAGCCTTAGACCCCAGATCCCTCCATAAAGAGTACCTGTCACCACCTATTACTTTCACAAGGGATGTTTACATTCTTTGTGACAGCAATAAACATGATCAGATTTTTTTTTTTTAATTAAAGGGACAATGTTAAAGAAATAAAAAAAATTAATAGGAAAAAAAAAATTTCAAAGCGCCCCCACCCCGCGTGCTCGCACAGCAAAGGAAACACTTACATAAGAAAACAAAACAAAGCTGCGCTTGTGTGGGGATACAAAAAGAATGTGTAAAATGACAGGTGTCAATACTAAACAAATGTATGAAATAGGTAGATAATCAAAAGTGAATCAAGTAAAATGTGTAAGAAAAACATAGGGGTGTGTTCGCGTCGAAACAAAACAAAAGAATACATTCACAAAGGAAACGACACGCTCGTGCGCCCCACCCCCGCGAAACTTTAAAAAAAAAAGGATAATTAAAAAAAATAAAGAAATTGTAACAGGGAAATTAATTTTTTTTTTTTAGACTAGTACAAATAACGACAGTGTTTCTTACATTTGTAGGGAACACTTTCATTATCCACCACTGTCCATGAGAAATACCTCCCTAGACCCCAGATTCCGACCCAAGTGTATACTTGGCGTACGCCAAGTGTCGTCCCCAGGCCACGCAGGACCAAGTGGTAAAGTCCAGGTTAAAAACCGACTTAAAGCCTTGACT
>BLSH010065604.1:1395266-1409152 GCA_018402905.1 Glandirana rugosa
CAAATCGCCGTCATACGACGGCGGCTGCGGGAACCAGTTTAGTGAGCGCGCGCGCGCCGCTGGAGGCGCGCCCGCGCGCTCACTGTGTCCAGGGGGGGCCAGGGAGCGGGTGCGGCGGCTTCGATTGCCGCCGGCTACCCGCGATGGCCCCCCTGGAGCGAGTGAGCGGAGGTCCGTGTATGTAAACACGGACCTCCACTCTGTGTGAGGGGGAAGGGCTGTGATCACAGCCTTCCTTTACGTGAAGGCTGTGACCACTTCCCTTCCCCAGCTAGGCAGTCCCCCATACAGTTAGAACACGCCCAGGGAACATAGTTAACCCTTAGCGCGCCCCCTGCAGGTTAACCCCTTCACTGCCAATGGCATTTACACAGTAATCAGTGCATTTTTATAGCACTGATCGCTGTATAAATGCCAATGGTCCCAAAAAAGTGTGAAAATGGTCCGACATGTCCGCTGAAATATCGCAGTACCGCAAAAAATCGCAGATCGCCGCCATTTTTAGTAAAAAATAAAAAAAAAATTAAAAACCCCAAAAATGAATTATCATCATCCGTAAACGCGACCACTTTTGCGCAAACCAATCAATAAACGCCGATTGCGATTTTTTTAATCGCAAATATGAGGAAGAATATAAATCGGCCAAAAACGGTGAAAAAAAATGTTTTTTTATATATTTTTTTGGGATTTGTATTTTTAGGAAAAAGTAAGAAATTTGGGTTTTTTTGCAAAATTGTCGCTCTTCTTTTGTTTATAGCGGCGATCAGAAATGACGCAGCGGTGATCAAATACCACCAAAAGAAAGCTCTATTTGTGGGGAAAAAAGGACGCAAATTTCATTTGGGTACAACGTCGCACGACCGCGCAATTGTCAGTTAAAGCGACGCAGTGCCGAATCGCAAAAAAGGCTCCAGTCCTAAAGCTGGAAATCCTTCCGGGGCTGAAGTGGTTAAAGCGAAGCAGCGCCGAATCCCAAAAAGTGCTTTGGTCCTAACATGGGAAATCCTTCCGGTCCTTAAATGGTTAATTCTGTTTCAAAATTGCAGATTGTTTTTTCTATGGACAGCCTGTTTGCATGGTGTAAGGACTCACAATCTGCCGTTTCTGTAAGCTGGGAGGGTTGAGGAGATTAGTGTGCTAACAAATGCAATATGGGATTAAAGGATGATTTAGATAAGATGTTTCAAAGGTCAGCTAATGAAATATTGGGTGCCTGAAATATGCTGAATGCCCTTACACTCATGTTGAGGATAAATCAGCTGCTGACAGGAAACATCTGCTTCTACTTGCTCCAACATCCACACAGCTGATGAAAGCTGAGGACCTTCATTTGGATGGGAACTACCCTGCACTGACAATGCTGATTCCCAGAATCAGAGCAGACTTTGTTTACTCCAAAGAAGAGAACAAACAGCCTTTATTATTTTAAATAAATAAAAGCATAAGCTTAACATAGATCTTAGAGGGCAGCCAGATGGACATTTGTATTGGGTTTAACCACCCTCAGGCCTAATAATTGGCTTTTTGGTTTATTGAACAAATCACTCTTCTCAGCAAACTATACCTGTTCATGTAAATAGAAAGGAAATGTGTGGCTCTGGCTGATGCTGGAACAGTAGCAAAGGAGGAAGATTTTCTAACCTGCTTAACCCCTGTGATAGCAGCTTTATCTGATTAGAAACAGATGGAATGGGTGGCTGTCGTCCAATCATTCAAAGAACAACATTTTTTTCAAGAACTGTTGAGTACTTAATTTGCAAGATCGGCTTTGCCAGATTTGCATGTGTATTTAAAAAAAAAGGAAAAGGGGCGAGCAGGAGAACAGTGCAGGCAGGCATTGCCACAACTGCTCATCTTAGGGGAAAACAATGAACAGGGCAGGTTTTCTGATCTGTTTAACTGCTGTTCTCTTAGGCTGGTTACTGGTGAGCATCTCTCAAAATGAATCATCAGCCATGATTAAGGCCTGATGGCCGAAACGCGTTGGATTTTTTGACTGATGTTGATATGCAACAATAAAACAATGTTTTAGCCGACTTCCATGGCACCAGCCTTTCTCTTTTTTTTGCATGGACTATATGGAAGTTTACAGAGACTTCATAGGCTGAGTGCTGTGTTCATGAGGAGCACCAGACATTGCACAGGAGGTGGTAGCTTGGATGCACCTGTTCCAGTTCTCTTATTATAACAGGTGCCTACATGGTTCACATTTATCACAAATCTGAAATATTTCCCATAGTGGGTGGAATCATGTAAATCTCCCCTATGTGCTCTTGGGCCAACTTTGCAACCAGAATATGTAGCATGGAAACATTAGCTTCTATGGATTAGCTCTTGGGTACCAACAAGAAAGCATACATGGAGTGGCAAAAAGCCCCCACTATACCAGTACAAAGTAAAGTAGGACCTATTTAAAAGAGAAGGTGTCTGCATTGCTCACAAATGCCCGAATAAGGGGTTATATTCTTATTTTGGGATAGTGAGAGGAGCCACATTCTTTTATACTCCTGAGACAAATGTATATGTATAACTTCTGGTTTACAAGCTTTTTGCCATCATCATCACAATGTACAAAATTCATGTACCAGTGCAAAACACAGTAGAGCCTTCTCAAAACAAAAAGTACTTATATGGCTCACTGAAATCAAAATTTCCAACAATAAGAATTCAAGAAGGCTCTACTGTACTTTTGCACTGGACATTTTATTTTTCTTTTGGTCAATGTTTCCATACCTTGACTGTTAACATACTTTGTTTAAGTGTTGAAAAAGTATATAGCTGATAGTGGTGTGAGGCAAATGGCTTGACACTAAGAAGGACACATGCAATGGGGTTTATTTATTGCTTGTAAATAGGCTGTATACTTTGCAAGGGAAGTTGCACTTTACAAGGGAATTTGCATCATTATTTAGTGAATAAAGTTAAGCTCTGCTGACTTCTATCATTCAATCATGTGCAAGCAAAAATGCTGTTTTTTATTTTCCATGCACATGATTGTGTGTTCTTTGCAAAGTGAACCCTTACCCCATTTACTATGCTTTGGGGTAAATTCCCTTCCAAAGTGCAACTTCCTTTGCAAGTGAACAGCCTATTTGCCTTAAGTAAATTGACCACAATGTCTGCAGGAGAATGTCTGTGCTTTAGATTTCATGTGCCTTTAAAAATGGCATCCTATTGATATAAGCCAATTTAAGGAGAGTCTGATCATTTCCTGTCTTTTGGGGTTTTTAAACAACCAGAACATGCCATTGCACTGGTCATAAAATGTTCTTGCTTGAGAAGTTTCTGACATTTAATAAATAAATTACAAAGATTTTCTGCTGTTTAGTATGTCATATGGAGCAGGGTAGGGTAGACAGCAATTGGAGCATACTACAAGAAAAAAGTGCTCATAGAAGCATGTCATATAAAATATAAGGAAAAAACAACACACATGTATACCATGGAAGTATTTAACATCCAAGTATTGCTAAATTAGTCAACCAACCAACCAACATGGGGCTTGTAGCTTTGATCACATACTTTTTTTGACATTATAAAATAATGTCAGCTGTTGAACAATTCCTAGTTACTTTTTAATGTGGTTAAAAAATAAACAATAAAACATATGCAAATGTGGGTACATAACATAATTTTATGTTTTATAAATCTTGGCATACAATTATAATGCACTACCACGGTGAAGGGTAATACAACAATAATGCATTGTAAAGAGGCTTGTTTTTATATGCAATATTTACCTAGAGACCAATATCTATACTCCAACTCAATGGGGGGAATTTACTAAAACAGGTGCAGTTGTCCATAGTAACCAATCAGCATCTGGGTTTTATTGCCAAAGCTTAATTGAACAAGTTGAAGTTAGAAGCTGATTGGTTACTATGAACAGCTGCACCAGATACTATATGCATCAGTTTTTGCAAATCTCCCCGATTGTATTCCACAAACCAAGTGCCTTTTTTACTAATTGTGTTTATACAAAGCTGTAACGGACTCATCCCATAACAATTGTCTAAAATAAGATTTGAGACTTGGACCATTTCGAATTCTTCATTTTGTTCACCTCACATTTTTGTGGAACAAGCAGCCCTAACCAAAAGCAAAATAAAACAGTCATCAAAGTGATTTTTCTCATGCAAGTAGAAGATGGATGGGGATTTATGTAAAACTATCCAATCAAAAAATGATAAGGGAATATTTATAAAGCAGTTAATGTGACGTTGCTCAAACATTTAATGGTGGTGGGAAAATTACTTTCATTGAAGATACACGCACCTGGAATATTCACCTGCAGTGAATGTTTGGTGAAAGTTAGGTTAATTGCCTTACACTAAGGCTCCATGCACACTGTAGCTGTTAAACAATCATTTTTGGGCGTTTTTTTTTAACAGTCCATAAATGCCCCTCAATGTTATCCTATGTGTCCATGCACACATGGACGTTCATTGTCGTTTATCAGTTTCTGTTGTCTGAACGCCCTAAAATCGCTCTCAAGAGTCGTTTTTCTGACCACAAAAATGCTGATGCTCAAAAATGCACATAAACACCCAAAAACACACAAAAATGCGTCTCACCAGTGTTTTCGGACGTTTTTGATCCATTGAAAAAAAAACGCTGACGCTCAAAAGCGCTCAAAAACACTAGTGCATTAACACTGATAAAAGCTGAAAAACTCACTACAAAGCTACTGAGGTTTTAAGATAATTTTTTTAACGTCCAGTGTGTATGGAGCCTAATATTTACGTTTTTTTTTTTATAGTTCAACTTTATTTTATCTATGTATTTACAGCGTTTGTAAGAACACCAAGGATTAAAGCAAACATGTTTAGGTTAACCAACAGAAGTTTGCAGAACTCCCCAATGATTGATTTGGCATAATCAAGGTGTATTTTTTTTTTGCACAAATTGGTTCACTACTCTCTAATGAAATTTAAATATAGACATGACAGCCTTATGGGAATAACTTCTAAGGCTCCAGGCACACTAGCGTTTTTTATAAGCTGAAAATATGCTAGAAAAAAATGCTGGATAAAAAATGCTGATAATAGCATTTTTGTGCTGGCTAGAAGTAGTGTTTTAGTGGCTTTTAGGAGCGTTTAGGAGCATTAGCGTTTTATTAGCATTTTACAGTACATGAAGAAAAAAAACGCTTGAATAAAGCTGTTAGGAGCATTTTGTTAGCGTTTAGAAGCATTTAGCATTTTTATTTTGCCGGAAAAACACTCCAAATAACTCTACAAAACAATTTTTCTTCTGCTACTAGATGCTGAAGCTCAAAAAATGCTAACACAAGTAGGGTGCATGGACACACAGGATAACATTATTTAGCTTCTAGGAGCAGAACATTTTTAATAACAGCTTCTAGAAGAGTAAAAACACACTAGTGTGCATGGAGCCTTAAGATGACATATGTCAGATTTAGTAAGAATTTTAAAAAAAATGAAACAATATGGTAATTTTTGGTTTCCTTTTTCTGGAAAAGGAACAGATACTCTGAGAGCCATAAATTGATTTTCCATTACACTAGATGACATTGATCTATGGAATGCAATAGATATAATGTGGAGTAGATACATTACAGATGAATTGTAAATTAATAGCCAAACACAGAATATTCGTCAAGGGACTTTTATAGAAGTGGTTGGAGGATCTCACACCTGGCAATTCTTGAACTGTCCGTAGTTTATATAACTGTTTCTATAGCTGTTTGCACTGAAAAGCATTTACAAATAAACAATGTGAAACTAAAACCAAGCCAGTAAAACCAATGCAAAGCCAAAAAATCTTTATAAAAATAACCCTTTAGGTTCATCATTATATCTCCACTCTATGATGTGGAGTAAACAATAAAATACTTGATTTTAATTGAAGGTTCAACTTTCTAATTACAGTACAGTAAGAAGCTGGTCTCAAATGTCTTTTTCTGCCTTACTTGACTAATGTTTTGCTCTAGTATGTTTAGCCAACACCTCTCCTATGACAGTCAAAAGCTACCAAATAGTTACTGTAATTTAATATTTTACAAATCTGTTCTAGAATCAGATTGGTTTCTGTGAGCAGCAAACATACTCTTTATTTCCTCTAGAATTATTGAATTACTTCAGCCATACATTTAAGAGGACAAATTATATTATCTAAATAGAAAAATGAAAATGGAAAATGTTGGCTCATGTACCTCGCATTGCAGCCCCATACAACTAAACCCTCTGTGTGTGGGTGCTACTGGAAGTCCCAAATTATTTTCCAATTGCAGTGAATTATCTCCCCTCTCTTCTTCACCCTCTCCCTTAGCCCTATCCTGTGTTAGAAGTTTGGGACTACTATTTCTCAAGTTTTTATCTCCCTAATCTCAAATCCTCTCCCTCTATCCACTTTGCTGGGAAATCCCATGTTTCCGCCTGTCATGGAAAGCCTCATGGCCTTCCAATGGTGGTCTAACAATCGTTTACCTGCGCTGCACTATTTTATTTGGTCCTCAGATTTTATACCCTGGGAGCCCTTGAGATACCACTACCAAACCCCCTCTGGGAGATCTTCCATTACATGCCAAAAAACATGACCTCTCATCATCTCCTCAGCAATTTGAACACATTTGTTCTTATGATCTTTGCTCCACTAAACAAATTACTACTCTAAATGCCCAGCTTACTGCTCTCATTGTATTTCCTCACTTTATGTTAATAAATGACTCTTGAGTTTCCCTGCCTCTAAAACCAATGAGGACTGGTCACAGTTATGGCTGAACATCTCTCAGTAGTTGGCATATAAGGTGCTAACTCTAACATTACATCTTAAGAGTCACCCAATAAAGTGTTTACCCGTTGGTATTTGATCCAATCCAAAGTAGCAAATTTATATGCAACTGCTTTAACATTACTTCTTAGGAGTCGGCATATAGGTACAAACACATTCTCCAACAATACTTCTCAGGGGCTGGAATTATATGGTCCTGTCTAGTGTAGCCTATTTTTATTTAAATCCTTTAACATTACTTCCTAGGAGTTGCCATATACTGTAAAATGCTAAAACATTGCTATTTGATCCCATCTAAGGTAGCCCATTTGTATCCCACTGCATCAAATAAGTGCTTTAGGGGTTGTAAAGAAGGTAAAGCCTCAGAAGCCTCTTAGCTCTAATGCAGACAAGTGAAGGTCTTCAAATTTGCCTGTAGATAGACAAATGCCTGGGATCGCTAATGTCATCTTATGTGATCAGTGGATGAGGTGTGGAATTCCCTAGACTTGCTTATGTCCTTATTATCCCTGAGGGGACAAGCGCATCTGACCCTCTACTGAAACTGGGGTCAGATGGTGAGATGAGAGACCATTTTAGCCGGTGAAGGGATCACACTGATTTATAAGCATCTGCACTTTGGTGGTTCCTTTCTGCATGCTGATTCCTCCTCCAGCTTGTTTATAAGATTTCAGAAGAACTGTGTGTGGACTTTGTCCCCCAAACACAAACAGTTTTTTTGCGCTGCATAGTTTTTTGGATTTAATACGTTTGGGGTTTTGTGATACCTATATGTTCAGCTGCAAGATTTGTTTTAATTAGGGAAAGGCTGCGCTAATTTTATCTTTTTTATATATACTCTTAGGGCTAACCTGGAGCTTGGCTCGTGGCTTGGGCTACTTCCTTTGAGTTGCCCCCTTCTCCCTGTGTTCTTCTGTTCTCTGTCACCTTCCTACTTCTCTTTCTAAGCTTTTTTTTAGCTTTCATACCTCTAATGCCTTATGTCTCTTGATTTATGTTACTCCTCTTCAAATCTACTCTATCTACCATATTTTATCTTTGAAACAGAATGACACCCCTTAGGTTAGTAGTTTGTTGGCTAAAGTTCCAGCCCCTAGGAACAGGAGGTCTCTTTCCATGTGCTCATCTCTTATTTTTGAGCTGGGTACCAGCTGTAATGTTCTCACTTTATGAAGATGTAACTTTTATGGTTTGACCCCTGCATATTTCTGCCCTCTGACCTTTTTTGTATTCAACTTAGGATAAAGTTTTGTTCCTTTCTACTGTATGCTTTGTTGCTTATGACACAGAAAATGTTGCTTATGATAATAATTAAAACATATACTTTCAGTTTCTAAGGCAAATAGCAGTGGGAATTTGTTTTGAAGTTATATGTTAAACTACACATTTCTAATATTTGTTTATTTACTTAAAACAGAACTCCAGCTTAAAAACCCCTACCCCACCACCAAAACCTTTCATCCCACCCTTTCCACATTTTTTTTTTTAAATATCTATCTTAAATCCAGGAGCGGCTGTTCCATAAGGGGCACAGGGGCGCCGCCCCCCTAGTTTCCATGTGGGGATGCACGCGGGACGCAGTACTCATAGGTATCTTTTTTTCATGCCACATGATTAGAGCCTGAGGCTCTAATTGGCTTGCAAAAGATTGGGCTTGGGGTGCAGAGCATTCCTCTCCCCGAACCCACCCATTGGTGACAATAGCGAATAAATATTTGCTATTGTCTTCCAACTTCTCCTCCAGCCAATAAGGACAGGAGGTGGAGAGGCTTGGCCCGTAGGAGAATCTGAGGAAGCCGCAGCACCGCGACCATGGAGGGGTGAGTGTGGACCTGGGGGGGTTTATTTGCCGCACCCCCAAAAAAGTTTAGCACCAGCCGCCACTGCTTAAATCCCTAAATACTCAGATAATTCCATGATCATATTTAATAAGTTGAGTCCTGAGTCTAATTTCTTCTAGACTGCAGAGTGGGAGGGTCCTTCTTTAGGTGCCCATGCTACTATTTAAATGACATGGGCACTTCCAAGTGGCTGTCTTCACAGACTCCAGGAGACTCTTGTCATGACAAGAGGAGGCAACAAAACAGGATTGCAATACTGGGTCACTGATCTTCGCAAGCAGAAAAGATGCAGCAGAGGGTCAAGTTAAGGCATAATCACAAAAGTAAAAATTATTATTATTATTTTTTTAATATTTGAGAATGGGTGGGAGTGATTAGAGGAGCAGTTTGGTTTGTTAGAAGAGAGAGTTTTAAGCTACTGGATCAGTATTCCTGGGAACCTGGATAAGCAATGTCAACCTGCATTTCCACACTGTCCTCAAGCGTTTTTTTTCTGTCTATTTAATAGCATTAAAAATGAGCTTTAATATCTTTATGTAGTTAATCTTTCATTGTATTCACTCCATGCTTTAAATAAAAATTTAATCGAAAATTAACGTTGCTAGCGCTGTTTTGTTTGGTAACTAATGATGCAGGTGCTCGACCAACATTATTGACACAGCTATATATATTCCTTCTTTTGTTGCCAAAATATTGTAACATCTTGTCCTTTGTCTTAATAGAACACAATAGAATATTACTAGTCATACACATTCAAGAGCAAGTGTCCTTTCCAGGCCTAGCTGCAGATGTCATTGTTTTAATAACAGTAACAACTCTGCACCTGGGGATCGCATGTTAGGTAGCACATGCTGTGAGAAAACAATATGGTACAGTAGCCTGCCCTTTATTAAGTGCTGCTCATTGTAAATTAGTTAAGGGTTGCTAAGTAATAGAACAGTAACAACAAAAACAGAGAAATAATGCACTCATTCTCAGACTAGGCATGTCAACCCCAGCCAACTTCAGTAACAAAGACAATTGAAAGTGAACCATACAAGGGAGGATGTGCAAATAATTTGCAAATACAGATGTCTGTTCATGTGCACTACATAGATAAAAATTAATCTGTCTCACTATACAAAAAAATTATTAATTTAATTAGTACTTCTACATTGCGTGAAAGTTGAATTCATTTGCCACTATTGGATCCTATAGTTTATTCAATTTTCAAGACTACGATATGTGTAAGAAGTGATTCTTTCTGTTCAAGAACATTTCATTCAATCAGGGCGGCACAGTGGTGTAGTGGATAGCACTTTCGCCTGGCAGCAAAAGGTTCGCTGGTTCAAATCCCAACCACGACATTACCTGCCTGGAGTTTGCATGATCTCCCTGCGCCTGCGTGGGTTTCATCTAAAGGCATGCTGGTAGGTAAATTAGATCCTGTCTAAATTGGTCCTAGTATATGTATGAATGTGAGTTAGGGACCTTAGATTGTAAGCTCCTTGAGGGTAGGGACTGATGGTACAATATATATGTAAAGTGCTGTGTAAATTGACAGCGCTATACAAGTACCTGAAATTAATAAATAAAATACATTTGGGAAATGTTCAAAGGAAATCCATCAAAAAAAAATCCATAACCCCGATTGAGACTTTATTTTTACCAAACACATCACTATGAATTGTTTCTAATTTTTGTTTCTTAAATAATATGTGAGAAAATTCAGAAATACAAAAATCGCAGTTTTGTTGTGACTGTATACCAGATCACTCAAACAAGTTAGATTTAATCTCACGTCACAATGAGATCTGCACTCCAGCACACATACACACCTCATTATCCAGTATCCATATCACCAGGTTGTAGTCACAAAAAGCCAAAAGAAAATTCATATTTAGCTGCAAACTGAAATACGATTAGTTAAAAGGGTTTATTTCACACTCAACATATCCAAAAGCAGTGAAAAGCAAAGTGCATTAATATATAACAAATATAAGCATAAGTGCAAATGTATAGCCAATAACACATTAAAGTGCAAGTGTTTGTGCAAAAGTTCATAAGATTCCACTTTAAAATAATCTGTGATGTATAGCAGTTCATGTGCTTCGACTGAAGGTGTCTCTACCCTTCTACTTCCTGGTGTAAAACCAGTGTTTCTACCACCGTGTGTCACCAACCATAGCCTTTTACCAGACGATGTGGACCATTAAAGTAGTTCCAAAGGCTTACTTTCTCTCAGCAGCCCCCTAGCCCCCCCCCCCCCTTAATACTTTCCTGAGCCTGATCTCTCTCCAGCGCTGTGCACAAGAGCCTCAGCTCTCTGGGAATTCTCCCTCCTCATTGGCTGAGACAGCAGTGGGAGCCAATGTCAATCACAGCCAATGAGGATAGAGAGGAATGGGGCCAAGCCGTGGGTCTGTGTATGAATAGACATGCAGACCAGCAGCTCAGGAGTGAGCATGCCTTGGTGCCCCTATAGCAAGTTGCTTGCTCTGGGGCACCGGACAGGAGGGAGAGGCCAGGAGCGGTTGCAAGGAATCTGCGAAAAGGAGGATCAGGGGTGCTCTGTGCAAAACCACTGCACAGAGCACATAAGTTCCTGAATCTGAGTAGCATATAAGGTCTCCAACATCCCAGGTTTGGACTAAACTGTTAGCTCATCTCTGATCCTAACTTTAGGTATATATTTTGGTGGTGGCATGTTGAATAATTTTCTGCTAAAAGAGCTTTGCAACCTTTCCAGGGTTTTTATTAGGTTAACATTTGATTTTTGAGGGGCTTTCTCTTTCCTGATTGGTATACATGGTAGCTGACATCAATGATTTTCTCTCTGATCCCTGTCCGTGCAACAAATGGTGCAACTTATGACAGATTAATGTAACTGTCTGTAAGGTATATATATGAGTCTTTTGCTGAATTGCCGTAGAAAGAATTTTGTTTGTGACACAATATTTACACATGCAACACAATTCACTTCAATAAGGAAGAGGTCCTATTTATCTCTTTTCTTATCATGAAATATGCTGACATTACTTAATGAATTTATCACATCCATAGTGAACTATGTAGTTATTTTGCACATAAAAACTACCTGAGTTTCTCGCACATGGAAATAGCAATATAACTGTTAACACAACACCACTACTCCTCCGGCTCCACTGCATGTTAACCTCTTTGGCTGTTACACCTGTTTACCCCTTATGGACCAGAGCAATTTTCATCTGCTATGTGCCTGTTTATTCTGCGATAATTTTGTCATTACTTAACATAACAACATAATACATTTTTTTTAAGGACAAACAAGGATCTCTTTTGTGAATATTGTCCCGCAACAATGATTTTTTTCACAATCCTTAGAGAATTAAATGTAATAAAACTAGATAAAAGGCACTTTTCACAATCCTTAGACAACTAAACGTAATAAAGCTAAATAAAAGGCACTTCTTTTTAGCAGTGTTAGTTTAAAAATAAATAGTGCTACTGCACATAAAAAGTGTGAATTTTATTCTTTATTTGTCCTGTTAAAAACAACACTAAAATTATGATTTTGGTACAAAGCATTGCAGAGAACCAAAGGTGCTCAGTAGACGCGTTTTACACAAGTGTGCTTAATCATCATCTGTGATGTATGATTAAGCACGTTTGTGTGAAACGCGTTTACTGAGCACCTTTGGATCATTTTGTTTCATGTTTCATCTTTTTTTATGGAATCCCAACAAAGATATTGCTTTTAATTCCTGGATGTGCCGCCACCTTTCTTCACTTCCATTGGACTTTTGTGGTCACGGACCAGGCAGGCACCTAGGTTCTTCGCAGCAGCTCAAAGGGATCTCGCAGGCTGCTTATGAGCGGTGTGTTCCCAGCTCTTTCATACATTAGGTCGTGTGTACCTCAAAAGTAGCAATCTGTGTTAAAGCAGAGTGCTATTAAATAGCAAATACTCCTTCACAAAGGGGGCCCAGCGTGGGTAGTACTGGACAGGAGCCCGTTAGTTAGAGAAAGGTGGGCCTATTGTCAGGGACATGTTCCTGATGAGGAGGGAGAGTTAAGTTACAGTACAGTCTTATCTGGGAGAAAGGCCAGTGGTAAAGAAGATACAGAAGAAGTACAATTCTGCAGAGAAATCAGCTTCCAGGTTTTATTGCTAAAGCTTAATAAACAAGCTCAGGTTAGAACCTAATTGGCTTCTCTGCAGAACTGTGACAAATTTTCCCCTCTCTAGCTTTAGTAAATAAACACCTATATCTTAGATCAGGGTTTCTCAACCCGTGGTACGCGTACCACTGGGGGTACGTGCACTAAGGGCAGGGGGTACGCGCAGTGCTGTGTCTCACATGAAAAAAAGCCCCCTTGATCTGTCCTCTCGAGTCCCGCCTCGCGCGCATTGGAGGACTGACCACTCAGGCAGTACCCGGGGACCCCATGAGAGGCTCCCGGAAAGACAGAACGGGATGGATGCAGTAAGCAGGCTGGTCCTGTGAGTAGAGCGAGAGCCCGGGGAGGAGGAGGAGGACACTTCCTGAACTGGTGAGAGAATGCAGGGATCAGCATCGGTTCAGAAGCACGGCCGACAACTAGGCTGCATGTGTAACATTCTTTATTCATGCTGCTTGTGTCAGTGAGACCAGCACTGCTGAAGCCTTGCATTGCATGTACATACCGTAGTTCCACCAGCAGGAGGTCTGGCTGCTGATTCATCCACATGCAGCTGGAATTTGATGCCGCCTCCTATTCTAAAGACAAGTGCGGGTGGGGAAGTACAATGTACAGCCTGGAGAATTAAATGTCTGCTGAAGCAAGGGTGCTAAGAGTCAGTGGCCCCTATTGTCACAGTTGTACAGTCATGGAACATGGGGGGGCGGGACTTTATGTGTGTGTGTGGGGGGGGGGGGGCTGAGCGGGAACAGTGTACTCATAATGGGGGACCCCCGTCATGTCATGTGAATTGTGCGGACCGCACTCCTTATATTGAGAGACCCCTGTGTGTCCTGAGGATGCAGGGCACTGTACTTATGATGGGCACCTCCTGTGTGACCTCAGGATAGGGAGCTCAGTACATCATATAATGGGGGACCCCCCTATGACCTGGGGTAGGAGGCTTTGTATACCTTGTAATCAGGGCACACTCTGTGACCTGAGAATTAGGAATTACTGTACTTTATAATTGGGGCTCCCCTTTCTGCCCCAAGTGGGGGCTCTGTGTGGTCCTGTGTGTCCCCAGAGAGTTATATTCCTCACGCCAGGCGTGTTAAGTGTACTGTACTGCCCCCAGGGGGTAATACTCATGTGACAAGGGCGAGTCCCCCC
>BLSH010065604.1:1421245-1433391 GCA_018402905.1 Glandirana rugosa
GTCACCCTTTGGAGGTCTTGTGCTTGCAAATAATAGCATTTCTGGTGTCGTCAGACAGCTCCTTTGTCTTTACCATTGTCACACATGAAGAGGGAATAACAGGTGGCTTTTTATAAAACCAAAATGTTCATTTATTGGCTAATTTGGGTCACATGGGTGGAGGCAATTCATCACAGGTGATCCTCATTTGAGATCTGCAACAGGTGAGCCAAATTGGGTTTCCATACTGATTTGCAGCAAAGGGTGCCAATACCACTGACAAGGCAAGCATTATGGTTTTCTCTGTTTTCCTCATAATGTTTATCTTTTTAAATGTTATTTATCATTTACAGTTTTTTGTCAAACACAAGCTATCTGTAGTAATATGTTGGTTAATTTGATACATTTCCTTCAGTAGATATTCCACAATATGTACATAAACTTCATGGGTGCCAATAATGGTGAGCAGGACTGTATATGCAAGTTATTGCCATAAAAAGTGTATGGGGACCCGGGTCCTGCCCTAGGGGACATGTATCAATGCAAAAAAAAAATTTAAATTGATCGTTTTTCCAGCAGCAGTTATTTTAATAATGCTTAAAGTGAAACAATAAAAAAGAAATATTCCTTTAAATATTGTTCCTGGGGGTCTCCTTTGTCTGTAAAAATTTGAACCTCTGTGATGTTTACAACAGTGGCAGAGCTAAATGACATTTGTAAAGGAAAAATTGTCATTTAAAACCACACGCGGCTGTAATGTATTGCCCTTCAATATAGAAAAAAATCATCAAAAAAATTTGCGTAGGATCCCTCCCCCAGTCCTTACCAGGCCCTTCGGGTCTGGTTTGGATTTTAAGGGGAACCCCACGCCAAAATTTAAAAAAAAATTGATGTGGGGTTCCCCCTAAAATCCAAACCAGACCTTTATCCAAGCATGCAACCTGGCCGGCCAGGATGGGGGGGGGGGCGAGTGAGCGCCTCCCCTCCTGAACCGTACCAGGCTACATGCGCCCCCCCCACCCCAAAGCACCTTGTCCCCATGTTGATGGGGACAAGAGCCTCTTCCCCACAACCCTGGGCTGTGGTTGTGGGGGTCTGCAGGCGGTGGGCTTATTGGAATCTGGAAGCCCCCTTTGATAAGGGGGCCCCCAGATCCCGACCCCCTATGTGAATTAGTATCGGGTATGTCGTACCCCTACTAATTCACCAAAAAGTGTCAAAAAAAAAAAACCACAGGAGACAATTAGGGACAAGTCCTTTATTAAAAAAAAAAAAAAAAATAAGTGTCCCCCATTGTAATCCATCGTCAATTATGGCGTGCAACGGACTCAAAAAAAAAAAAGCCACAACAGCTCCTCCTCCTTGGGAGGGCTCCTGCTGTCTGTATGCTCTTTGCTTTGACAGTTTATTTATATGGAAGGGTGGGGCCACCCGGTGACCTAATCACGTGATCCATCCCCTCTGACATCACATGACGTCAGAAGGGACGGGGTCGCTGGCTTACGTTGCCGGGTGGCCCCGCCCTGCCATGTAAATACGCTGTCAGAGCAGAAAGCGTGCAGACAGCGGGAGCCCTCCCAACGGGGAGGAGCTGGCGCCCTGTCTGCGCAAAGTACGCGGTGGCCAAGTCGCAGCGAACGCCCCATAA
This sequence comes from Glandirana rugosa, assembly GCA_018402905.1. Classification (NCBI taxonomy): domain Eukaryota; kingdom Metazoa; phylum Chordata; class Amphibia; order Anura; family Ranidae; genus Glandirana; species Glandirana rugosa. The sequence continues at coordinate 1,422,873 of BLSH010065604.1, forward strand.
TGTTCTAAATTCGACGAACGGGCGAATGTTAAATTCGACTTGAACCGCAGGCCCATCCCTAGCAGTGATAGTTGTTGTAATAGTAATAATAGCAATCAGTATAACTATTCATTGGTTCTGCAAGCCTATGCAGTGAGGCACTAAATACACATAAAAACTGACACATTTGAATGGATGCAGTATAGAACTATAGATCTTCCTTTAAAAAAAGAAAGTTATGTCAAGGTTTTCTAAAAGTCATTAAACCAGTAAGTGTATCTAAGTGCTTTCAATTACTCAAACATGGTTTTATTTATTCATCAAAGATCTTGTACTTAATCTGAGTGAAACAGACCAGCACATGGGAAGGAAGTTTTAAAATGAGAGGAAATCATCTTTTATTTCCACATGTGGCTTTATTTATTGTAATATCCTTGCTTGAATAAGGTTCATGGGGTGCGACGTGCTGGTAAAATAACATGATATTTCAAAAAGGTATAGCAAAGTACAACTGTCCTTACTTGCACAAGCCAAGCTTAATCAAAACAGAAAATGCCACCAAATGATTTCTTGTTTGTCAGAGAACTATTGGAAGAAAAAGATTAGCTCTGCTGAATGTGTAATTGTTATCCCAGCATGTGAAAGCCGTTGGCAAAACAAATGGTGTATCCAGATGTAAATCTCTAGAGAACTCAAAATCACATTCATTCTTAATGCTGTATATTCACAATTGCTGGGGTTCCATTATTTTTATGCACTAGCCTTTTCTTATCCATCTTCTTAGCAGAAACCTATTACTTTATCCAGAGGAGTAAACACTTTGGCCAAGGTCCCTCAACACACAGGGCACAAAGCTGCAGTATCACATGTGATAATAACGCTAAATTTATCATCGTAAAAAGGTTCAGATGTTTAGAATGTTTGTAATTTTTTTTAAAAACACCTTCGTGTTTTATTTAGGCCTAAAATGCTTATCTTGCATCAATACTGGGTCTACACAGCGTTTTCACTAGGGGAAAGGACATTTTGGATGCTAAAAATAGTTTTACATAGTTTCAAATGTTTGAAAATAATTAGGAGGAACACCTTGAAGGGTTCAAAATAAAATAAGCCCCATTGGTGTCAGTGAATGTTAAAATAAGCCCCATCAGAAAGAAAAAAGCCCATATCATTGGTATCGGTGGGATAAAATAAACCCCTTATCGTTGATGTTGGTGAATGTTAAAAAAGGTCCCATCTTTATTATTAGTGGAAGGAAAAAAGCCCCATGTCATTCATGTCAAAGCAGTTGTCTACCCATCGATTTGATAGTGTCAAAGAAGAGTTAATATTCCCGGCATGCCAGAAATGCTAGCTGTCTCCTTGATTGTGCTCTCAACCAAACTAGCAAGCCATTCAATGGGTGGTGTCATAATGGATGACGTGCAGCATCATGGCATCATTAGCTGAAAACGATAGGAGAGTATACAACCACTTTAATGAGATGAAAAAAACCCATTTTTTTATGTCAGTGACTGTTAAAATAAATACAAAGAAGGCTGGACGCTGAACCCCAACACAAGCATGTAAACTGTAACCACTGCCAGGTGTATGGGTAGCTTTGGGCAGTCTTGAAAGAGGCTACTAGGGTAGTGGAACAGATAAATGGCAAGAAAGAACACTAAACAGGTGGTGCAATGTAAAAAAAAAACAGAAAACTTTTGTATTAATGGGAAAATTCGTAGCTGGACTCAAAGCATATGCACATAGTCTTGAGCTAAAGGAAGTTCCACAAAAAACAATATATGCCAAGTTTATTAAAGTAATCAAATAGATCTAACATGGTGCCGAGCAGTAATCCTAGGCAATGATGGATAGTTAGCAGGCTGGGAGCAGATGTAGTGTGCCAATATCCAGTCAAACATCCAGCAAGGACAGGGAGATAAATGGCTGCCAGCCCCAATGGGGAAGCTCCAAGGGACTCTAGCCAGGAGGAGATGTCACCAAAAACCCAGAAGTCCTCAACTACTGACCCAGAACAAACTGAAGGGACACCAAGGAAAAGTACACTAACCCCATATCATTCATGTTAATGAGATGAAAAAAAACCCTTATTGTTGATGTCAGTGAATGTTAAAAAAAAATACAATCTTTGTTATAAGGGTAAGGATAATAAACACCATATCACTGGTGTCAGTGGGTCTGTTAGAGCAAAAAAACCCTTGTTGTTAGTGTCAGTGGAAGCAAGAATAAAGCCTATGTTTGCACTGGATTTCAGTGGTTACTTACCTCATTACACGTTCCTGTGTTACTGCTTTGTCTCTCTTACCTCCAACTGGAAATTTACTTACACTGTGAAAAAGAAGATCCCTTCCCTGACAGTGTCAGCATAATTTGCAGTGCCAGGTACTGGAGTGCAGAGCATTCAAGCACTCAGCCCTCTGCTACCACTCTAGCAAGTGTCCTGCATCCTGCTGGTCAGCCTGAGGGACATCAAAATAATAGGAATGCCCCAAGTGATCCGAAGCAGTTGGCAAGGGTGACTTTCGCTTTTACTAATCCAAAGCACAGTATATCACCAATAATTTATGGTTAAATAGTGTTTATTGAATTTCCAAGAAAATACAAACATATGTAGCGCCTGCATAGACATAACAGGTGCAAATGCAGGGCTTCATGTAAAGGTATTAGCATTGCATAGACATACATTTAAAGGTGTCTTTCTATTAGCAATAATTTACATATATTATTTGTTATCTATAATGTAGTATTTTTTGTTTCACATGTTAATAAAATTAAAAGTGAAGTTCGGGTTTCCACAAGAAAAAAATAATAATATATATATATACCTTGGTGGATGTAGTGTCGATACAAAGCTGCATCTGTCCTCTGCTGTCACTGAATTCTCCCCTCTGCTCTGAGCAGAGAGCAGAACTGACTTTACCCGCAGTTGCCTGAAAACAGGTCACGGAAGTGCAGAACGAACTGCACTCCTGTGATCCATGGGAAAGTAGGGACACATAGGCTTTGGCCATACTTGTCTTTTAAGCGTTAGGTGCATACTTGTTTTTTCTCTATTATTTTACTTTATTAGCTGTAATGCCGAATAACCAGGGAGTTTGCCCATCTGGAAGCTCAGATGAGAGGAGCAAAACCTGTGGTTAAGGAAAGAAAATCACACCATCTATGGCTGGCTCCTGTTAACAACAGCTATTCAGTAATACAAGCAGCCTTCCAGGGGGCAGAGGTCCCAGGACAGTGAGAGCTGAACGGACACTCCCAAACATTTATCTTCTACTCAGCCACACCTTCGGGGCCTACTTCCCAGGGATTGGCTGGGGTCAGATAAATATATTCATATCCCAGTGGCTAACCCTCCTACTCTATTTCTAAAAAGTTTTTCCAGAGGCAAGCAGGAGCAATCAACCACTAGGTTTATATAGTTGGTCACACAGTGTGCCCCCCTCCGCCAGAGACTGGTGATCCAGTGAATGGAGATGTGGTCAATTTGGAGTGAATGTCGGTAGCCTTGCTGCAGTGGTATGTCGGTGTTAGCTCCCGCACAAGCAAAGATATACCAGGAAGGTGATATATCGTAATGAGGAGCAGTGGCATGCCGGTGACATATCCATTCAGCCACCGATTCCAGCTATAAGGCTACCCAGGAGCAGTGGGGTGATCCTGCATTTGTTTATTAGCACAGTTTAGAAGTATATGAAACTGGACTGCATAACCGAACATATCTTCAGTCATTTGGTCCATTCAGGAATTTTACTTCCCACAGGAGATGTAAATATATGACTGTTTTGATTACACATGGTTTCAACGTCCTTCATATGTGCTCATAGCCTATTTTGCTCATAAGACATTTTTGAGTCGGCTCTATTATTTGCCTTTCTGTTTGCCCTTCCATACCTTACTCAAAAGCATGCAAGCACCAGTCAATAAAATGTGGTTATTCCTAAGAGGTGATTTTCCTTTTTTGAACTTTGTTTCAGTATTGAAGACATGGGCCACATACACGGATAATTACTTTATTGTGATCCACACGAACTGTCTGATGACACATTTATCTCCCACGTCTCAGTCAGGAACATCATATGAACTTGCACTGCCACACTTGCATGGGGATTCATCTTTGAATTCACCTCCCGATATCTGACAGGCAATTGCATGTATGTATGGAATGAATGATTGTATGGTGTCATTGTGCTTTTAAATTTGTATAGACCTGTCTTATTAGTGTCTGGTGGAAGTTATTTGTTTTAGTATTTTTTGTTGATGTGAATTTGTGTTACTTTTTGCTACACAATAAACTTTTAATAATTACTTTGTTTCTTTTTCAATGGTGATACCGCTAGATCCCAGTGGCTCACACAGGTGGCGCTTTGATCACATTCTTTCTTTCATGTGATCTTATTTTCTTCTTATTAGCTGTTTTGGTCACCTAGCCCCCTTTTTATTCATTTGTATAAGTGAGTGGATAAGCACTAATACTAATAATTATTGAGACATGAGGTTCCCAGTTTTGTTCAGTAGTCAAAAGCTGTAATGTTAGGCTTGTTTTATTTATTTACTCTATGGAGTCACAGCAGCCATATATGCTGATTGTGGTTTACTTCCATCTTCCATATACCTTTTTCATTTATCTATCAGTCTATGGGAATTTTATGAATGCTTTTTTTTTTTGTATGCATATGCAATAAGTTTACATAAGCAAAAACAGAAAGTGTCTTTTGATGTAAAAAAAATGCAGCAAAATGCTAACATAAGGTAGGAAATCGAAACCTAAAAACTCATAAACATGACTTTATTTTAATATGCATTTCAAAGTTGCAGTAAATTAATGTAAAAACATACAGTAAATAGTTGGTGAACATAGATATGAATTCCTGGCTAAGGCAGAGGGCATCCAAGTCTTAAAAGAATGTGAAAACCTGTTGTATTCAAATTTTTCTTAAAGGTGCGACAAAAATTTTAGAATATTTTAAAGCAAATATTAAGCACTAATTAAGAAATTTCACACCAGTTATCATCTGCAAGGATCATTTACCCTCTTCTGACAGTTATTTATATTTGTTTATTATATTAAAATGGTAAATGCAGTTCTCTGTGGATCTAAAGCTTGGACCATTCGACTCAAGCTTCCCTCCAAGACATAAGTAAAATAAATAAAATATTGCCACCCAAACTCAAGTTTATAATAATATTTTCTAAGCATATTTATTGATTATCTGACTTTCTGTTGCAGAGTTGCAAAATTAATGAAAGTCCCAGTGTATGAAACTCCAACTGGCTGGAAATATTTTGCAAATTTAATGGACTCTGGGCGGTGTTCACTTTGTGGAGAAGAGAGTTTTGGCACAGGTAAAGTATTTTATTTTGGAGAAGCTAAGCAACATGCCATTTGTGGCTACACATATTATAAACATAAGCAATATCTAAAGTGTGCAACTAACTTGCAGTAAAGCTAAAACAGACATAAATCCAAAACAGTGCTAAATCTGTTTTTCAGTTGTCATTGCCCTAGAACATCCTTGTGACATCCCAGATAGCAAGGATAATTCGCCACAAGGTTGTGGCAGTGTTGAACTGTAAGTCGGTTAACTTGTTGCACATTTTCACAGCCAAGTTTTACACTTGCAGAGCACTTGAAGCACAAGTTCTCTGCACAGTTTTCCAGTTTGTAGCAAATGTGCATAGCAGGTCTCTAGCAAGATCAAAGTCAGAGTGTTGAGTCTACAGCAAGAGCTCTGCAAGTCTACAGCATGAAAATTCAGCCACAGTGACCCCTATGACTATTGCACAACATAACTGAAACAGAACATGCAGCAGACTTGCAGAATGTTTGCAAAGAAAGTTGATCAGGAGCTTAGCAAGTCATTTTCAAACTTGCAGCACAATTGCTTGTTGGATTTAGCTATCTACATTTTGAGCCTCCTTGGGATTCTAGTGCTGTAGCAACAGAACTATAGCAAAAGGCCATGCAGGTGGACAGATTTGTATATTGTATACAGTTGTGCTCATAAGTTTACATACCCTGGCAGAATTTGTGATTTCTTGGCCATTTTTCAGAGAATATGAATGATAACACAAGGATGTTTCTTTCACTCATGGTTAGTGTTAGCCATTTATTATCAGTCAACTGTGTTTACTCTTTTTAAATCATATTGACAACAGAAACTACCCAAATTACCCTGTTTAAAAGTTTACATACCCTGGTGATTTTGGCCTGATAAAGGTAACCATCCTTATCTGTGATATGTTTGCTTGTAATTAGTGTGTGTGTGTATAAAAAGTCAATGAGTTTCTGGACTCCTGATAGACCCTTGCATCTTTCATCCAGTGCTGCACTGATGTTTCTGGATTTTGAATCATGGGGAAAGCAAAATAATTGTCAAAGGATCTGTGGGAGAAGGTAGTTGAACTGTATAAAACAGGAAAGGGATATAAAAAGATATCCAAGGAATTGAGAATGCCAATCAGCAGTGTTCAAACTCTAATCAAGAAGTGGAAAATGAGGGGTCCTGTTGAAACCAAACCACGGTCAGGTAGACACAACTGCCAGGAAAATTGTTTGGGATGCAAAGAAAAACCCACAAATAACTTCAGGACTCTCTGAAAACATGTGGTGTGGCTGTTTCAAGATGCACAATAAGGAGGCACTTGAAGAAAGATGGGCTGCATGGTCAAATCACCAGAAGAAAGCCATTACTACGCAAATGCCACAAAGTATCCCGCTTACAATACGTCAAACAGCACAGAGACAAGCCTCAAACCTTCTGGCACATTGGAGTGATAAGACCAAAATTGAGCTTTTTGGCCACAACCATAAACCCTACATTTGGAGAGGAGTCAACAAGGCCTGTGAAACACGGAGGTGGATCGCTGATGTTTTGGGGATGTGTGAGCTACAAAGGCACATGAAATCTGATGGCAAAATTGATGGCAAGATGCAGTGTGTTATCAAAAAATACTGGAGGAACATTTGCATTCATCAGACAGGAAGCTGCGCATGGGACGTTCTTGGACATTCCAACATGACAATGATCCAAAGCACAAGGCCAAGTTGACCTGTCATTGGCTACAACAGAATACAGTGAAGGTTCTGGAGTGGCCATCTCAGTCTCCTGACCTCAATATCATTGAGTCACAGATCTCAAATGTGCAGTTCATGCAAGACATGCTGCACTTAAAGACAAATCTGATTCTTTCAGGCAATCTTTATTTTACTGGATATATTCTACTTGTTGAGGTCCAAGGCTCCAAGTTGTGCATTCCAACATGTATTTTTTTTGCCTGCTTCAATCTAGTCTTGCTTCAATCATGCACCACTGACTTCTTAGCTTGAATATTCTATATGAATCAAAAAATATAGACATCTAAAATTGATATACCACTGTTATAAATGATTACAAAATGTTGGACTGTTCTACTTCTTTTTACTAAGATTAAGATCTACTTGCAGTGTTTGGACAAATTATCTGACACAATATTGATTATGTTAGTTAAAGGTCTTATATAATAATGATAAGCAAAATATAAAGCATTCCAATTTTAAAAGCAATTATTCAAACCCAAGTCTGTGTTCAGTCATTGAAACCATAATTCCAAACCTTTTCCCAAATATAAAGGAAAATATGAGATTTAATTCCACACCCTACCTAGTCTTGATAAACAAAATACAATCTATTAAGCCCCACCCTTGGTGGACGAAGATTGTGCCAATAAATAAGGAATAGTTATTGAAAGTTCTACAACCTCCTTTTTACTTATAACAATGCACCAACAGAACACCAAAACAGGCTTAATGTGGTTAACATAATTTTAAAGGTTTTCTTATTTTTTTAATGAACACGTGTCTCATTTTTTTCATGAGGTAAGTGGGATAAAATGCCAATGCAAGCAATCAGTGTAAACAAAGCCATGTGTTAGATCAAATTAGGTTCAGATGGAAAAATTGGAAGTCATTATAATCCAGGCTATCATTATTGTCCTTATAAAGTAAATGCAAATTGCTTTGTGAGTATATTAGATATGTAAATATATGTGTATACAAACAAAACTTTCACTTTATTCTGAGAACTAATCTAAACCAGCTGCATGCCTACAGAACAAGGCCATTTTTACAGCATCACATCTTTGCTTTGGCCTGTAAATAAAAGCAATTCTTCTGCTATAAAAGGCCAGATAGGCTTGAAACTCAATTTCCCAGAACAGCATTTTGGCAGCGTGTCTTGGAGCCGAATTCATATTTTCAGATACTCTTCCATTTCTGTAGAAGCACATGGAGAATGTCTGAGATGTGCTGTTTGTGATGCATAGTGCCAACTTTAGAGCAGAGAAAGGCCTGGGAGCATTGATGATATCATCTACAGTGTGCTCATCCCATACAGTTGTTTCAGAGCATTGCAGAAAAGTTCCAACCATTATTTGAATACATTAAATGCACGCATTTAATAATATAGGAGAAAGAGCTTTCCTTGTGCTGGTCAGGAAAGAAGGCACAATAAAGATAAAGCATAATGTATTTTCAGTGAGATATATGGTATGTATACTCCGGGAGCAAGTGGACTACCCTCCGAGACAGAGAGGGCCAGCATTTAGTGCATGGCTAAAAAATATTACTGAAAAAACATTTGGCATCAGTCACTTTATTCTTTTTTTAGAAGTTGTATTCCCAGATACTCAGAGTAACACTTACGGACTTCTCCAGATCCATTTAGAGCTACACAGTGTAAAGAGCCTTTAAGTCAACCTGGAAACACTATATATAACTTCTTAAGCCGGTAACAGACTTCTCTCTCAGTGCTGGTTCCAGTGCCCCCAATTTCCTAGGCTTCCATGAATCCTGTCCAAGAGACACCAGGCTTCTGTGGAAAAACCTGGCATTTCTCCACCAAGGTCCTGGTCCTGGGTCCCGATCTTGACACAGCTTCCTCCACGGACATGCAGGATGGCCTACCAGGACCACTTCAGGCCTATCTAGTCCAGAGCACATGGTAGGGCCCACACAGGCTATAAGCCAAACAGATACAGTAGATCACACCAGAAGCACTCCCCCAGGCCACAGCCCGTGGAAAGAGAGAGATCATAAGACCTGCCATATATATATATATATATATATATATATATATATATATAGTATCTCACAAAAGTGAGTGCACCCCTAATATTTTTGTAAATCTATTATTATATCTTTTCATGTGACAACACTGAAGAAATGACACTTTGCTACAATGTAAAGTAGTGAGTGTACAGCTTGTATAATGGTGTAAATTTGCTGTCCTCTTAAAATAACTCCACACACAGCCATTAGTGTCTAAACCCCTGGCAACAAAAGTGAGTACACCCCTAAGTGAAAATGTCCAAATTGGGCCTGATTAGCCATTTTTCCTCACGGGTGTCATGTGACTCATTAGTGTTACAAGGTCTCAGGTGTGAATGGGGAGCAGGTGTGTTAAATTTGGTGTTATCGCTCTTACTCTCTCATACTAGTCACTGGACGTTCAACATGGCACCTCATGGCAAAGAACTCTCTGAGGATCTGAAAAAGAAAATTGCTGCTCTACATAAACATGGCACAGGCTATAAGAAGATTTCCAAGACCCTGAAACTGAGCTGCAGCATGGTGGCCAAGACCATACAGCGGTTTAACAGGACAGGTTCTACTCAGAACAGGCCTCGCCATGGTCGACTAAAGAAGTTGAGTGCATGTGCTCAGCGTCCTATCCAGAGCTTGTCTTTGGGAAATAGATGTATGACTGCTGCCAGCATTGCTGCAGAGGTTGAAGGGGTGGGGGGTCAGCCGGTCAGTGCTCAGACCATAAGCCGCACACTGCGTTAAATTGGTCTGCGTGGCTGTGATCCCAGAAGGAAGCCTCTTCTAAAGATGATGCACAAAAAAGCCAGCAAATAGTTTGCTGAAGACAAGCAGACTAAGGACATGGATTACTGGGACCATGTCCTGTGGTCTGATGAGATCAAGATAAACTTATTTGGTTCAGATGGTGTCAAGCGTGTGTGGCGGCAACCAGGTAAGGAGTACAAAGACAAGTGTGTCTTGCCTACAGTCAAGCATGGTGGTGGGAGTGTTGAGGTCTGGGGCAGCATAAGTGTTGCCGGCACTGGGGAGCTACAGTTCATTGAGGGAACCATGTATTCCAACATAACGACCCCAAACACATCTCCAAGATGACCACTGCCTTACTAAAGAAGCTGAGGGTAAAGGTGATGGACTGGCCAAGCATATCTCCAGGCCTAAACCCTATTGAGCATCTGTGGGGAATCTTTTACGGGTTTAACCCGGGTTTTGTAGATATAAAACACACCGGTAATAATAAAAGGTCGTGAAGGAATTGGGAGAACCCGTACCTCAAGTGGTCTTGAAGTGTCCAACGGTGACCTCAGGAGAAGGTGAGGAGGTACTAATGTAGTCCCTCGACCACCTACAATCTCTGGAACGCGAGGAAGTGGAAGGCAAACTAAGGGGTGTCTACGAGTTATCCCAAATCCGGACCTCTATACGAACCGGTCAGGTAGTGGAAATGGGAGTCGAAGA
>BLSH010065604.1:1440178-1456526 GCA_018402905.1 Glandirana rugosa
CCGAGCATGCAAACTGGCAGGTCAGGATAGGGGGGCGAGCAAGCGCTCCCCCTCCTGAACCATACCAGACCACATGCCCTCAACATGGGGAGGGTGCTTTGGGGTCTATTTGTAGGAACAAAATGATGAAAGTTTTGTTTGGGTACAGTGTTGCATGACTGCGCAATTGTCATTCAAAGTATGAGAGCGCTGAAAGCTGAAAAATGGCCTCGGCAGGAAGGGGGGGAAAGTGCCAGGTGTTGAGGTGGTAGATACTCACACAATATACAGTTAGGTCCATAAATATTGGGACACCGACACACTTCTAATATTTTTGGCTCTATACACCACCACAATGGATTTGAAATGAAGCAAACAAGATGTTCTTTAACTGCAGACTTTCAGCTTTAATTTGAGGGTATTTACATCCAAATCAGGTGAACGGTGTAGGAATTACAACAGTTTGTATATGTGCCTCCCACTTTTTAAGGGACCAAAATGAATGGGACAATTGGCTGCTCAGCTGATCCGTGGCCAGGTGTGTGTTATTCCCTCATTATCCCATTTACAAGGAGCAGATAAAAGGTCCAGAGTTAATTTCAAGTGTGCTATTTGCATTTGGAATCTGTTGCTGTCAACTCCCAATATGAGATCCAAAGAGCTGTCACTATCAGTGAAGCAAGCCATCATTAGGCTGCAAAAAAACAAAACAAACCAATCAGAGAGATAGCAAAAACATTAGGTGTGGTCAAATCAAATGTTTGGAACATCCTTAAAAAGAAAGAACACACCGGTGAGCTCAGCAACACCAAAAGATCCGGAAGACCACGGAAAACAACTGTGGTGGATGACCGAAGATTTCTTTCCCTGGTGAAGAAAACACCCTTCACAACAGTTAGCCAGATCAAGAACACTCTCCAGGAGGTAGGTGTATGTGTGTCAAAATCAAAAATCAAGAGAAGACTTCACCAGAGTGAATACAGAGAGTTCACTACAAGATGTAAACCATTGGTGAGCCTCAAAAACAGGAAGGCCAGATTAGAGTTTGCCAAACAACATCTAAAAAAGCCTTCACAGTTCTGGAACAACATCCTATGGACAAATGAGACCAAGAACAACTTGTACCAGAGTGATGGGAAGAGAAGAGTATGGAGAAGGAAAGGAACTGTTCATGATCCAAAGCATACCACCTCATCAGTGAAGCATGGTGGTGGTAGTGTCATGGCATGGACATGTATGGCTACCAATGGAACTGGTTCTCTTGTATTTATTGATGATGTGACTGCTGACAAAAGCAGCAGGATGAATTCGGAAGTCTTTCGGGCAATATTATCTGCTCATATTCAGCCAAATGCTTCAGAACTCATTGGACGGCGCTTCACAGTGCAGATGGACAATGACCCGAAGCATACTGCGAAAGCAACCAAAGGGAAAGAAGTGGAATGTTATGCAATGGCCAAGTCAATCACCTGACCTGAATCCGATTGAGCATGCATTTCACTTGCTGAAGACAAAACTGAAGGGAAAATGCCCCAAGAACAAGCAGGAACTGAAGACAGTTGCAGTAGAGGCCTGGCAGAGCATCACCAGGGATGAAACCCAGCATCTGGTGATGTCTATGCGTTCCAGATTTCATGCTGTAATTGACTGCAAAGGATTTGCAACCAAGTATTAAAAAGTGAAAGTTTGATTTATGATTGTTAAACCGTCCCATTACTTTTGGTCCCTTAAAAAGTGGGAGGCACATATACAAACTGTTGTAATTCCTACACTGTTGACCTAATTTGGATGTAAATACCCTCAAATTAAAGCTGAAAGTCTGCAGTTAAAGCACATCTTGTTTGTTTCATTTCATATCCATTGTGGTGGTGTATAGAGCCAAAAAGATTAGAATTGTGTCGATGTCCCAATATTTATGGACCTGACTGTATATGTATTGAATATCTAGCTCCCAACTACAATCAGGATCAAAAGCCTCCATACATCCTGGTATTGGGGAAAAAAAGGAAATGTGCCTTTTTCGCCTTTACTCCCCTGGTAGATTGTTAGGTCCCTGTATTCAACTTTAGTTAGAGCTAAAGAAAATCCCTGAGTGTGACAGAAAATCCCTGAGTGTGACCTATGCATGGCAGCTGCTACAAGCTTATATAGCAACCCTTTGTGATGACAGACATAACAGATCCTTAAAAGTTGTCAGCAGTCCAGACATCTCTACAATGGATATACTAAGGTGTTGCTTTGCAGACTGTAAAATGTTCTGGACATTGGAGCCTACTAATATAACAACCACTCAAAAGAAACTCTCTAGATAAAAGCTGCACCACGCTCATATATAGGAATTGCACATGTATACATTTTTAGTCAAATTATAATATGATCCACATCATCTTTAAAGTGCCAGTAGTGTTGTATAAGTAGACCATGAGAACTATTATATCCACTTCAGCCTCGGAAGGATTTGCCTCCTTAATGAACAGAGCACTTTTTGGGATATGGCACTGCGCGGTCATGCAACGTTGTACCCAAACAAAATTGATGTCCTTTTTTCCCCACAAATAGAGCTTTCTTTTGGTAGTATTTGATCACCTCTGCGGTTTTGTTTTTTTGCGCTATAAACAAACAAAGAGCGACAATTTTGAAAAAAAAAACATTTTTTTTACTTTTTGCTATAATACATATCCAAGAAAAAAAAACTAATTTATTCATCAGTTTAGGCCAATATGTATTCTTCTACATATTTTTGGTAATTAAAATTGCAATAAGCGTTTATTGATTGGTTTGCGCAAAAGTTATCATGTCTACAAACTATGGGAATAGATTTATGGCATTTTTATTATTTTTTTTTTGCTGTTAATGGCGTCGATCTGTGATTTTTATTGGGGCTGCGATATTGCGGCGGACAGATCAGACACTTTTGACACTTTTTTGGGACCACTGACATTTATATAGCGATCAGAGCTAAAAATAGCCACTGATTACTGTATAAATGTCACTGGCAGGGAAGGGGTTACCACTAGGGGGGCAATCAAGGGGTTAAATGTGTTCCCTCAACATGTTCTAACTGTGTGGGGGCTGGGCTGGCAGGGGCATGACAGATCTAACTGATCCCGAATACAGTGAACAGTAGATCTCTGTCGTGTCCCCTGACAGAATCGGGAACCGGCGTGTTTACATTGGTGGTTCCGCGTTCTGCCTCTGTATTAGGTTAACACGGGTCGCCGGCGGACATCGAGTCCGCCTAACCCGCGGGCACTCTAATGCAGCGTGCAGCAGGCACAAGAGCGCGCCAGCAGCAGCGCGCACCCGCCCGCATCTGCGGCTACGCAAACCGCTGTAAATAAACGGGGATTCGTGCAGGGATGCCAACCTGCTGCAGTAAATGTACGTGAGCCGGTCGGGTTAAATGGTTAAATAATTGCATCTAACAATACATTTAACAATACTGCTTTGGTAAACTAAAAAACTAATAAAGTGGTTCAAGATTTTATTGTTTTTTATTGACATAGTATAATTAGCACATTGTCACTAATACAAAGTATAAATACAGTATCTCACAAAAGTGAGTACACCCCTCACATTTTTGTAAATATTTTATTATATCTTTTCATGTGACAACACTGAAGAAATGACACTTTGCTACAATGTAAGTAGTGAGTGTACAGCTTGTATAACAGTGTAAATTTGCTGTCCCCTCAAAATAACTCAACACACAGCCATTAATGTCTAAACCACTGGCAACAAAAGTGAGTACACCCTTAAGTGAAAATGTCCAAATTGGGCCCAATCAGCCATTAGTCATGTGACTCAATAGTGTTACAAGGTCTCAGGTGTGAATGGGGAGCAGGTGTGTTAAATTTGGTGTTATCGCTCTCATTCTCTCATACTGGTCACTGTAAGTTCAACATGGCACCTCATGGCAAAGATCTCTCTGAGGATCTGAACAAAAGAATTGTTGCTCTACATAAAGATGGCCTAGGCTATGAGAAGATTGCCAAGACCCTGAAACTGAGCTGCAGCACGGTGGCCAAGACCATACAGCTGTTTAACAGGACAGGTTCCACTCAGAACAGACCTCGCCATGTTCGACCAAAAAAGTTGAATGCACATGCTCAGCGTCATATCCAGAGGTTGTCTTTGGGAAATAGACGTATGAGTGCTGCCAGCATTGCTGCAGAGGTTGAAGGGGTGGGGGGGTCAGCCTGTCAGTGCTCAGACCATACGCCACACACTGCATCAAATTGGTCTGCATGGCAGTTGTCCCAGAAGGAAGCCTCTTCTAAAGATGATGCACAAGAAAGCCCACAAACAGTTTGCTGAAGACAAGCAGACTAAGGGCATGGATTACTGGCACCATGTCCTGTGGTCTGATGAGACCAAGATAAACTTATTTGGTTCAGATGGTGTCAAGCGTGTGTGGCGGCAACCAGGTGAGCAGTACAAAGACAAGTGTGTCTTGCTTACAGTGAAGCATGGTGGTGGGAGTGTCATGGTTTGGGGCAGCATGATTGCTGTCGGCACTGGGGAGCTACAGTTCATTGAGGGAACCATGAATGGCAACATGTACTGTGACATACTGAAGAAGAGCATGATCTCCTCCCTTCGGAGACTGGGAGGCAGGGCAGTATTCCAACATTATAACGACCCCAAACACCACTGCCTTGCTAAAGAAGCTGAGGGTAAAGGTGATGGACTGGCCAAGCATTGAGTTATTTTGAGGGGACAGCAAATTTACACTGTTATACAAGCTGTACACTCACTACTTTACATTGTAGCAAAGTGTCATTTCTTCAGTGTTGTCACATGAAAAAATAGAATAAAATATTTACAAAAGTGTGAGGGGTGTACTCACTTTTGTGAGATACTGTATCTAAGGTATTAAATAAGTAAAATAAGAACATATAAATATAACTGACATTGAAATGTATCCCTAATAAGAAAGTAGGGATATATCAGATTTGTTAATCAAACTAATATCTTCACGTAAAAAGACGTAAAACGTATAGAAAAAAAAGAAACGAAAAAGGGAAAAAAAGTTGGAAAAATGTGGGAAAGATAAGGACAGATAAGGGTTGTCTTTTACTAATCACTAGTATTCAAGGATGAATAATGTAACCAAGGCTGCCACATATTTTCAAAAATAGTTAGGCATTTACGTAAAATGCAAGTCAATTTATCATTGATCCTAATCCAGATATTTACTTTATGTATTTTGGGACATCGCCACCAGATGTGTACCATATAACATTCTTGACCACAATTCTCAATGGAACCATGTACCAACTCAATGGCGTTTTGTAATTAGATTCCACCTAAGACGCATTTATTGATATTTTAGAGAGATCATTGAAGCACTAATAAAGTGGGGTTTCAACATATATTGGTTTTACAGCTGACATAGTATCAAAAGTCAAATGTGTTTATAATACAAAATAATATTACAGGGATGTTTTGTAGCTTTTAGCAGAGAATTGTGTTCCAGGTCAGATCAATTTGTGGATTGTTAACCAAGAAAGTGCTGAATATTACTCTGTTACATCAAACTGTTTCATTGCATTATTGTGTACCTGACAATGCCTAAGGCTTCAATCACATGGGACTATATGTATTTTCTGCATGGAATGCGGGTTCATGTTGACAGAGCTAGCAGAATATCCTGGATAAAATACAGCTAGATAAATACCAGCAGTTTCATACATTTACACATGTTACTGTACATACAAGCATAACATTTGCAGATTTGTGCAGCTCAGGTTGGAGCTGCGTCCTACTTTTGTGTGAGTGGCTAAATATGGTGCATGTTTTCACATGTAGACGCAGCTATGTGTATTGGATCATTATATATATATATATATATATATATATATACGGTGGTACCTTGGTTCACAAACTTAATTCGTGAACTGACTCTGGTCGCGAACCGAATTGGTCATGAACCGAGGCAAATTTTCACATTGGGTTCAATGTAAATCAGGTTAATCCATTCTGAACTTTTTGTTTTTGTTTTTGAACCACAAAGCTATGAGAAAAAGTACAATACAGTACAGTATAATGAGAGAGAACACTAACCTTGCACATTCTTGTCACTTGCATTTGCGCTTGTCACCTGCATTACTGTTCCGCACTTTCTTCTTGCCACCATACTTGCTCTACATTTTCTTTGGAGCCATACAGGATGTACAGTACAGTATGTATGTGCTAAAAAGCTTCTCAATACTGTACTGTAAGAGTCACAGTACTGTACACTTTCAGTGTTTCTCTGTGACTCGCGATCTCACCTAGAGCAGGGAAAATGGCCGCTAATCGTGTTTGTGAACCGAAGCGGAGTTTACGAACAGAAGCAAATTTTTGTGAACTCTTCTGTTCATGAACCAAGTTGTTTGTGAACAGAAGCGTTCGTGAACCGAGGTACCACTGTGTACCATTATATACTATGTATTATATTATACACTATTGTGCTGCATTTAGATACAGACAATATTATACCAAATGTGCATCTAAACCCAGCATTTTTTCTGTTCATTTAATTGAGCCCCTACGCAGTGATTGATTTTTTAAATATGCCTAGCATTAATGTCAACTGCCCTTGCCTATCAGTGGCAATGAGATTGTATTGTTTACAGCCGTGTTTCTCATCTCCAGTCCTCAAGGCACACCAACAGGTCATGTTTTCATGATTTCCCTCAGATGAAACGGCTGTGGTAATTATTAAGGCAGTGAAACAGATCAAATCACTTGTGCAAAATAATGGAGAGCCTGAAAACATGACCTGTTGGTGTGCCTTCAGGAGTTGAGAAACACTGGTTTAGATAATTGTTTTAGGTAAATATGTAAAGGAATGTACAAAGTAAACAATTTTCTTAATCGTAAAGTATTCCTTTAGCCCTGGTTCACACTTGTGCGATGCGGGAACCAGTGTGATTCCAGAGCAGCTTCCGCATCGCACCTCTCCTGCAAGCAGTTCACGCTGCCTTCTGCAAACCGCTGCGGGTGTCATTAAAGAGTTAATGACACCCCCAGATTTGTTCACAGATCACAGTGTGAACTGTGAACTCGCACAGGAATCAGATCGCATAGTTGAGAACACCCATGCGATCCGATTCCAGTGCGGGAAAAAAAGGCTCCTGCACCTTTTTTGGTGTGAACCTAATGCGAGTTCAGCCATACAATTGTATGGCTGAAATCGCATTGCTCAGATATCGCATGTGATCGGCATCTGCGGTACGGGTGTGAATCACATGCGATCTCTGAGATTGCAGTAGTGTGAACACAGGCTAAATCATAGACCCAAGATTATTTGCAGCCAACTGGCAAACAGAATTGTGGGACAACCCATATAAACCCTACCACTCCTAGCAATTCTCAGTTTTTTCATAGCGTCTTTAGGTGATGGACAACCTTGCTCTACTGAATCTCTACTAATTTTACCCAAAAGACTAAGATGATATCAGTTAAAACAACCCAGCTGTACCTACAGCCACCCAGCTACCTCCTGCAGCTTCTTGATCAGTATCCCTGAGCAGCAGGCTTGGGGACTGCATAGTTGCCAACATAGTCAAAAAATTATCGGGACACTTTTTTGTCTGTAGGCAGGGTCTTATAACTAGGGGGAGGGGCATTCATTTGTAGGCGTGATGTAGCAAGGGATCAAAAAATGTTGCGTGGTCTAAACTAAATATTGAGTGTGGCTTTTAATGGGGCGTGGCTTAAATTGGGTGTGGTTAGAGTCTGAGATGAACAAGGAACGGAGGAAGAAAGAGAGATGGAGAGAGAAAGAGAAAGAAAGAAATAGGGAGGGAAGGAGAGAGAAGGAAGGAAAGAAAGAAAGAGAGATGGAGGGACAGCAGGCCCAGATCCTATACCACAATAGCAATATGTGTATTCCAGAAAGTTTAACAATCAGCAGATAATGATACTCCAAACACCTGGTGTTAGCGCTTCAATCATCATGGCATCATGGTCGATATGGTTTCAGGATGATTGAAGAGTATGATTTCTATTATTACATTGTAATATAAAATGAAATAGTTAACTCACCATAATGCAGAATCAGTGGGAGCCCTGAGTGTGTCACTTGCCACGTTGCCTGCCACCAGATGCCATCAGGTGTCCCCAGCAGAGTCCCTACTTACATCAGGTGTCCGCGGCAGCATCCCTCCTTACATCAGATGTCCCCAGCAGAGTCCCTCATTACATCAGGCTTCCCCAGCAAAGTCCCTCCTTACATCAGGCATTCCCAGCAGCGTCCCTCCTTACATCACACATTTCTAGCAGAGTCCCTCCTTACATCAGGCATTCCCAGCAGAGTCCCTCCTTACATCAGGCATTGCCAGCAGAGTCCCTCCTTACACCAGACATTCTCAGCAGAGTCCCTCCTAACACCAGGCATTCCCAGCAGAGTGCCTCCTTATACCAGGCATTCCCAGCAGAGCCCTCCTTACATCAGGCATTCCCAACAGAGTCCCTCCTTACATCAGGTGTCCCCAGCAGAGCCCACCCTTACATCAGGCATTCTCAGCAGAGTCCCTTCTTACATCATGCATTCCCAGCAGATTCCCTCCTTACATCAGGCGTCCCCAGCAGAGTCCCTCCTTACATCAGGCATTCCCAGCAGAGTCCCTCCTTACATCAGGCATTCCCAGCAGAGTCCCTCCTGACATCAGGTGTCCCAAGCAGAGTCCCTCCTTACACCAGGCATTCCCAGCAGTGTCCCCAGAGTGATTTTTCCCAGGACATCGTAAGACCGGGACAAGGGTCTAAATCCTGTGAATGTCCCAGGATAATCAGGACTGTTGGCATGTATGGGGCTGTACTCTACTTTGTACAGTAGTACAGCAAGGTTCAGCTAGTGTGCTCTACTGGTCTATGGCAATGGCGATCCGCACCAGTGTAACCCAGCCCCTGAAGACTCCCTCCATGGAGAAGGGGTTTGCCCTCCCAAAGCTGCTGAAACAGGTTTTTTCAACCTGGTAGAAGGAGCTCAGAGCTCAGCAGTGGTGAGTCTGGGGCTATGTCCCTTCCTTGTGGGGAACCAGTTCATGGAGGTAGTCACTAAAACTGGGTCCCTGCTTCTATAGCATAGAGGAGTGGGCAGTGGGAGTAATGTCAAAAGCAGTTGTGATTAAATTAATTAAATTATTATATCTGCATGCTAAAATTCTAATATATACTACAAATAATAAATACAATGTGGTGGAGTCCACAATCCTTCTGTGTAACTGTGTTTCATCCATAACTCAAAGAATGCCCATGAAAATGGATCCACCACCTTTACAGCTCATTCCCATAGGGAGCCAGGAATCTGTAAAACAGGTGTTTGAACCACGGTTTTACTGCCTACTGATTATCCACCTAAACACAGAAATGCGCTCAGTGCTGTACACATGCTGCAGCCATGATGCTTTGATCTGCAGCCTTGCAAGTAAAAAATGCCATTTTGCATTTGCTGTGTGGTACTACCTTCGACTGTGAGTCATTCAAGTAAATGGGACTGTGACGCAGCCTTCTTTAAATACGTTAGTATTTGAAAAGCGATCCATCATGAATCACTTTTCCAAGGGGCAGCAATAATGTGTGAACAAGCCTATAACAACGTATCAACAGCATTGCATATGTTCTGAACTCCGCATCAAATGTGCTCCAAATTTGTTATCCACCACCACCTTCAGAAAGACTCGCAGATGAGATGGACCTCAAATTAAGGCCAGATACACTTTTTTGAAAAACAGCTGACTAATTGAAACACTAATATTTAGAGTTGTCAATGCGAGCCTATGTATTTGTCTGATAAAAGGTCTCTTTTAACCTGACACTACAAATTCAGTTGCTAACACAATCCCCATTTTTGGATTGAGACATCTGCCTGTCTTTTTGGAGTCAGCAGGTTTTTGGAGTGCTGCCTCTCACATAATATAAGTTTCAAAATGTAGACAAAATATAGAAACTAGAGAAGACTGTAAGTATTTGTAGTCACCATTTCATGGTAGTCAGTTGATATTTATAATAATCCTGTCTTGCAAAAAGAAAAAAAAAATGATCCTAGTTTCTTTAAAGTACAACTAAAAGCAATTTTGTTTTAGTTTTTAACCACTTGACCACTGGGCACTTAAACCCCCTTCCTAACCTGAACCAATTTTCAGCATTCAGTGCTCTCACATTTTGAATGACAATTACTCAGTCATACTACACTGTACCCATATGAATTTTTTGTCCACACAAATAGAGCTTTCTTTTGGTGGTATTTAATCACCATTGGGGCGTTTATTTTTTGAGCAATAAATGGAAAAATTAGCATTTTTCTTTGTTTCTGTTATACAATTTGTCAAATTAGTAATTTTTCTTCATAAATGTTGGCCAAAATTTATACTGCTATATATCTTTGGTAAAAATAACCCAAATTAGTGGATATTATTAGGTCTTTGTGTAAGTTATAGGGGTTGATTTACTAAAGCTGGAGAGTGCAAAAATTGATGCAGCTGTGCATGTTAACCAATCAGCTTCTAACCTCAGCTTGTTCAATCAAGCTTTGACAATAAAACCTTGAAGCTGATTGGTTTCTGTGTGGAACTGCACCAAATTTTGCAATTTCAAGCTTTAGTAAATCAACCCCATAGAGTCTACAATCTATGGTGGCAATCACTGAAAATTGATCACACCTGATGTACTGACTGCCTAGCTCATTTCTTGAGGCTCTAACAAGACAGAAAAGTACAAATACCCCCCCCCCATGACCCCTTTTTGGAAAGTAGACAGTCCAACGTATTTAGTAAGAGGCATGGTGAGTTTTTTGAAGTTGTAATTTTTTTCACACAATTCTTTGCAAAATTAAGATTCTTTTTTCTGTTTTTTTTCCACAAAATTGTCATATTAACAGATTACTTCTCACACCCAGCATATGCATACCACAAATTACACCCCAAAACACATTCTGCTACTCCTCCTGAGTATGGAGATACCACATGTGTGAGACTTTTACACAGTCTGACCACATACAGAGGCTCAACCTGAGGGAGCACCATCAGGCCCTCTAAGGACATAAATTATACATATAATTTCCTGACTACCTCTTGCACTTTTGAAGGTCCTGGAGCACCAGGGCAATGGAAACGCCCACAAAATGGCCCCATTTTGGAAAGTAAACACCCCAACTTATATTCTATGACGCATAATAAGTCTTTTAAACGGTTCATTTTTTCCACAAGTTTTTGGAAAATGTGGAAAGAAAATGAAAACACATTTTTTTTTACACAAGGTTGTCCATTTATACAATATTTCTAACACACAGCATGTACCTAGCAAAAATTTCACCCCAAAATATATTCTGCTACTCATCCCGAGTATGGCGATACCACATGTGTGACACTTTTACACAGCCTGGCCACATACAGAGGCCTAACATGCAGGGAGCACCATCAGGCCCTCTAAGGACATAAATTATACATATAATTTCCTGACTACCTCTTGCACTTTTGAAGGTCCTGAAGCACCAGGGCAATGGAAACGCCCACAAAATGACCCCATTTTGGAAAGTAAACACCCCAACGTATATTCTAGGAGGCATAATGAGTCTTTTGAACGGTTAATTTTTTCCACAAGTTTTTGGAAAATGTAGAAAGAAAAAGAAAACACATTTTTTTTTTTACACAAGGTTGTCCATTTATACAATATTTCTAACACACAGCATGTACCTAGCAAAAATTTCACCCTAAAATACATTCTGCTACTCGTCCCGTGTATGGCGATACCACTTTTACGCAGCTTGGCTACATACAGAGGCCCAACATGCAGGGTGCACCATTAGGCGTTCTAGGGGCATAAATTTCAAATCTAATTTGACTACCTATTACATTATTGTGAGGCACTGTGGTGGCACTGATGGGCACTGTAGTGGCACTGATGGGTGCTGTAGTGGCATGGATGGGTACTGTAGTGGCATGGATGTGTCATGGATGAGAACTGATGTGGTATGGATGAGAATGAATGAGGCATAAATGAGCACGAATGGGAGTGGATAAGCCGTAGATGGGGATGACTGAGCACGGATGGATGGCTGAGCACTGATGCATGGGTGAGAATGGATGCATTGGTGAGCATGCATGCATGGGTGAGCTTACATGCATGGGTGAGCACGCATGCATGGGTGAGTACAGATGGATGGTGGAGCACGGATGCACAGCTGGGCACAGATGGATGGGTGAGCACGGATGGATGGGTGAGCACAGATGGACGGCGGAGCATAGATGCATGGGTGAACACGGATGAAGCTAGATGGGTGAGCATGGCTGGATTGGTGAGCACAGATGAGGCTGCATGGGTAAGCATGACTGGATTGGTGAGCAGGGATGCATGGGTGAGCATGGCTGAATGGGTAAACACAGATGCATGGGTGAGCACAGATGGATGGCGCAGCACGGATGCATGGGTGAGCACAGATGGATGGCAGAGCATGGATGCATGGCTGAGCATTGATGCATGGGTGAGCACGAATGCATGGCTGAGCACGGATGGATGGGTGAGCACGGATGCATGGGTGAGCATAGATGGATGGCGGAGCACGGATGCATGGGTGAGCACGGATGCATGGGTAAGCACGGATGCATGGGTGAACACGGATGAGGCTGGATGGGTGAGCACGGATGAGGCTGCATGGGTGAGCACAATTGGATTGGTGAGCACGGATGCATGGGTGAGCATGGCTGGATGGGTGAGCACGGATGCATGGGTGACGGATGAGTGAGCATGGATGCATGGATGACAGATGAGTGAGCACGGATGGGTGAGCATGGGTGACAGATGAGTGAGCACGAATGCATGGGTGATGGATGGGTGAGCACGGATGGGTGAGCATGGATGGGTGGGCACGGATGCATGGGTGTCGGATGGGTGAGCACGGATGGGTGAGGACGGATGAGTGTGCACGGATGGGGGAGCACAGACGCATGGGTGACAGATCAGTGGGCACGAATGGGTGAGCACGGATGAGTGAGCACGGATGGGTGAGCACGGACAAATGGGTGACGTATAGGTGGGCATGGATGGGTGAGCACGGATGCATGGGTGACGGATGGGTGGGAACAGATGGTTGAGCACGGATGCATGGGTGACGGATGGGTGAGCATGGATGCATGGGTGACAGATGGGTGAGCACAGATGCATGGGTGACAGATGGGTGAGCATGGATGGGTGAGCGCGGATGCATGGGTGAAGGATGGGTGGGCACGGATGGGTGAGCACGGGTGCATGGGTGACGGATTGGTGAGCACAGATGCATGGGTGACGGATGGGTGAGCACGGATGTATGAGCATGGATGAGGCTGCATGGATGAAGCTTTATGGGTGATGAGGGGTCCCTGCCTGGCACATAGCGGTACTGTGGGCACTTCAGACCCTGCCCACAGCACTGCTGCATCTCCTCTCTTCCTCCTCTCCTCTCACACTGCACCAATCGGTGTGGAGAGGGGAGAGACAAGCCGGATATCCGCCGGCTTGTTTACATGTGATTGCTCCTTCATTTGACGGAACGTTCACGTGGTAAACGGCCACTGCGAGCGGCCATTTACTGTGATCCATGATGAGACCCGGCGGTCACGGATGCTCCCAGGTGTGCGCCCCAGGGGGCGTGCGAGAGCGCGATTCTGGGAGGACGTTATAGTATGCCCTCCCAGAATAATGGATCCACCTTGCGGCCGTGTATATACATTACACGGTGGGCAAGTGGTTAATAGAATGGAGAGGGATTAGAATGCTTGTCATTTTTTATTGCTGTCTGTGTTCCCATTAGGTAGATTCACCCTCTCTATTTGTAATATTTACCATCATCATTATAAGTGCAAGTAAATGAAAATCCCACATTTTGGGTTGTCTCCATAAAAATAATAGAGGGGACATCTTCTAATGGGGACCCTAGTTCTGGTGACCTGGGGGTTCCCAATGCATTCCCTTAATTTTGATGGGATTTTCTTGTTTTGGCTATGGGACAGGAAGTGGAACACAGATGGCAAAAAAAGTAAGCTGATGAGGTTCTGACCCTAAATAGAATATGTTCTAGTAGATTCTGCATAGGTACAAATGTTTCAATTGTAAATAGTGTATGTACAAAAAAGTGATGGTAAGGTGCTACAACTTAATGGGATAAGGAGATCTTCCAAGGCTGTTGGGTATGGAAAGGCAGTCACACAGCTGCATTTACAATTCATAACTAGTATACAGGCGGTCCCCTAGTTACAAACATCCGACTTACAAACGACTCCTACTTACAAATGGAGGGAGACAACAGGAAGTGAGAGGAAATCTACTCCTAGGAAGGGAAATTCACTCCTGTAAGAGTTATTATGGGAAAAAGGTGTCTCCACTGAAACTTTATCACCAATCCTTGTTTCCACAACAACCCAAAATTTTCAAAATCCAATTATCATTGGGACAGGAAGTGAGGTGAAATCTTCTGAACAGAAACATAGACAGCAAAACAAACATTACAGGGGTGTTACCCCTTCCCTATGCTATCCAAAAAGCTTAAAAATAGTTATTTTTGGCTGAAGTTACACTTAAAAGTGTACCTGTTCTGTTCAAACAAATTCAACTTAAGAACAAACCTACAGTCCCTATCTTGTTTGTAACCTGGGGACTGCCTGTATGTACCTTAATGGTGTGTTGAGCTCTATAATTAGACTTGAAGAGGGGGGCAGCACAAGTAACTCTTCTACAGTTCACATATGCTGTCAGGCAACATGCTGACAGAAAGAGAGAGCAAAGTGAGCATTGGTATGCTGTCAATAATGTCCAGTCAGCATGTCGTGTGTTCTTGACCAAGTTGCTGCTGCAGTGGTGGCCCTGAATTGGCTATACTGTCTGGGAATGATGACCACATCTTACAACTGGTTGAAAAGCATTACAAAAACTTTGGTAAATAAAAATGACATTACATGTATGTCAACTGTTTTTAGCTGTGCACATTACTTTTTCCCTTTTAACAATAATAAAATATAGCCTCATTTAAGAATGGGTCTCAATGTGTGATATGATTCAAAAACATGAGAACATGGCAAATGTGAAAAGGAGAACTGAAATCGAATGTAATGGAAAGCACACATAGTTTTATTTGATTTGTGACACCAAATGTGATATGCCGTACCATGAATAATGAAAACTCTAAAATGCTAATTGTATTTTCCCTATAACGTATATTGACAGAAGACATTTTATACCGTAACAGATTTGACTATGATGGTCTAGAACCCAGAACAGCATTTTTTATCATGAAGGACTTGGAGACCACGATAACAGAGAAGTCTTTTGCCACTCAGCAGTTTTCTGTGGGGAGCAATGTGTACAGTGTAGAGAAAACTGACAGCTTTGAATATGTCGACCCAGTGGACGGAACTGTAGCAAAGAAACAGGTAGGTACAAGTCTTTAACATTATATAAATATTAGTATTATATATAATATATTGGGTATACTCCCCTTTAAAATAATCACATTTTTCAGCCTGAAATGAAGACAGAAACCGTTTTTATTTTAGCTGTATGTACTTATAACATCCAAGTGAAAGATATAATACCAACATATCAAACCCATTGTATATACATATTACTGTAAACAGTACATAATTGCAAAATTACCGAACCAGGGAGTTTTTCTATTGACTATGGTTGAGGGTGTAAGGAATATTACAAAACGTATAAAAAACTGGTCTATAAATACCGGAGCATTACATTTTGGCCCCCTTCACATTGGTGGATTACAGTAGAACATACATTTTACCATGTGTTATCACAACACGTAGTAACCATTTTGTGTTGTGCAAGTTTGAGTCAGTAGACATAAAATTTGGCAGTTTATAACCAACTTGTGATGAGTAGGGATGCATTAGGGGTATATACCCCACACGTTTTGAAGCACCTTGGCACCGTTGGCACTTTGAAGACAGCAAGCACTTTAACCACTTGCCGACCGTGTAACGTAGTTACACGTCGGCAAGTGGCACCCATTGTTGTGGGAGGACGTTATAACACGTCCTCCCACAATCGCGCTCCCGCGCGCCATTGATGCAATGTGCCAGCCGTTCACCAATTTCACGAACGACAGAAGTTTCACGGTTGCCACGGTTCCACGAAGTTTTGCACACCCCATATATGGGGATTACGTAGGGATGAGTAGTGTTCAACCAATATTTGACGGTTTAAAATACAGATGACTGAGTTTGAACGTGTTGTGTTTTACCAATGATGCACAACACTATTGTGTACCATTTTACATACAAGATGACATTAGGTGGTTACACTTCCCCCGGTTTTACATTACGAGGCCATAAATATCTGGTCAAAAAATATGCAAAACATTATAAGGAATGTGGGAGTTGGTATCAGTTATCTT
>BLSH010065604.1:1459082-1550309 GCA_018402905.1 Glandirana rugosa
ACTAAATACGTTGGACTGTCTACTTTCCAAAAAGGGGTCATTTGGGGGGTATTTGTACTTTCCTGTCTTGTTAGGGCCTCAAGAAATGAGACAGGCCGTCAGTGCATCAGGTGTGATAAATTTTCAGTGATTGGCACCATAGATTGTAGACTCTATAACTTTCACAAAGACCAAATAATATACACTAATTTGGGTTATTTTTACCAAAGACATATAGCAGTATAAATTTTGGCCAAAATTTACGAAGAAAAATTACTAATTTGCAAAATGTTATAACAGAAATAAAGAAAAATGCATTTTTTTACAAAATTTTCGGTATTTTTCCATTTATTGCTCAAAAAATAAACACCCCAGTGGTGATTAAATACCACCAAAAGAAAGCTCTATTTGTGTGAAAAAAAGGACGAAAATTTCATTTGGATACAGTGTAGTATGACTGAGTAATTGTCATTCAAAGTGTGAGAGCACTGAAAGCTGAAAATTGGTCTGGTTAGGAAGGGGGTTTAAGTGCCCAGTTGTCAAGTGGTTAAGCACCATTTGCACTTTTTCACCTTTAAAATAATTTTGTTAGGATATCTTCAGCATTAATTTGATATATTGTTTGGAATCCGAGATACAGTTGTTTATACCTTTAGATTGCACTGTTTGTATTTAAGTACCTGTAAGCGCTGTATGTTTTGTTTTCATTCTATTGAGGTGAATATTTCACTTCGTTTACAGCAGCTGCGGGGTATTAGGAACCTTTTATTTGTTTTATGTGTTTCCACAAGCGCAAATATTTTTACACAATCACTATAACCAACTTATATTGCTTTTGCAGTCACGGTACATTAATTCCAGTGCATTATTAGGAGCTGATTACTGTCTGCTCATATCAGTCAGAGGTATTTGGCTAAAATACAAGTGAGGCTTCCTGCTCTCCCTCTGCTTAAAGTGGAGTTCCACCCAAAAAGGGAAGCTCAACTTGTTTTCTTCCTCTCCCCCTCAGCTGCCACATTTGACACCTTTCGGGGGAGTGGGTACCTGCTTTTGATATGTACTCGTCCCCTCTTCCGGGTGACCTTGTTGCAGCGAGGTCCCCCGGAAGTTCAACCCCCTGCCGCCGGACCATCCACAAAGCGCAGAGCGCTCCATGCATGCACAGTAAAGCCCCGTACACGCGGGACGACGATCGCACGTACGATCGTGTCAAATGGTATGTTGGCTGTTGTATGTAGCATACTGACTGCACTACATGATCATAGGACCGCAGAAGAACGGTCAGGTGCATGTAATTGGCATCCGGCCGTTCCTGACTTTGGGCATGCGTGTTTTGCACAATACAACTTTGTTGTACCAACTGCTCTGTACACACGATACAACGGTCGTATGAGCGCTTGTTGGTACGACCAAGTTTTCTAGTCTGCTCATACAGCTCCCTTGTACGACCGTCGTATGTTCGACTGTTCAAATCGCGCATACGAACGATCAATATCGTATACAACGGTCGTTAGTACGACCTGTTGTATGCGATCGTCGTCCCGTGTGTACGGGGCTTTAGAAACCAACAATTCCCTTACAAGGAATGATGGCGGAAGCAACCTGAGAGCCGATTGAAAAATCTGCTGGGGTGCCAACATTGCGCGATCCCTGGACAGGTAAGTGTCCTTATATTAAAAGTCAGCAGCTACATTATTTTTTAGGTGCTGACTTTTAATTTTTTGGTGGGGAGGCTGGAGCTCCGCTTTAAGGTGAAAGGAATAGAAAGCCCAGTCTACTCAGAATTAGAGCTAACCTTAGCCTGTCGGGTACAATGCTAACCGGTGTGGTAGATGTGAGTGTGGGAGAATGTAGGAAAAAATAGGGAAAGGAAAAGCCCAGTTGAGCACCATATCTTTCTTTGCTGCTCTGAGCCTCTGAATGTAAAGATTTAATGCCTTATTTTTACTTATAAATGTTTTAGAATACTTTTTTTTATCTCAAATAAAGCTGCTTTTGCCCCTCTCTCTCAAGTGCTCTGTGTTGGCATATCTAAACAACAGCCACAAGTGTCCTCACACAAACTAGTATTGCAGAGTAGGACGGGGGACGTCGGACAAGTACTGTTACTAAGTGCTAATTACAGAGCACACTGGGCCTGACACTTATTAGACTATGCAGTTATAGTTAGACAGGCTGCACAACTACTGTATCTGGAGGAAACACTATGAAAAAGGAGGTTGTTATTGCAATGCCTATATGACTGATTCCTTTTCTGTTGGGCTTCAAACATTTAAAACAATAGACTTTATTTGGAAATTATACCCGTACATAAATTACAATACAGTATTAGCACTAACTTCTATTAAAATCAAATTGACAAAATGGCACATTTACAAACAAAAGTAGGAAAAGCTTTATTCAGGAAGTTGACACTGGAGATACTATTTTCCATAGTATCCCCTGAGAAATGAACATATTTTATTACTGGGAAAACATTGAATGTGTGCCTAGCAGTAACCAAAGCCCCCCTTCTCTTAAAAGATATGAGAAGAATGTAAAGCTGAAAAACAGTTATCCAGGCGTGCATACAGCGTCCTAAACCTAGCATGTTAGAGAGTGTGGCGACTGATATTAGGCACCATGCACACTGTAGCTGCTAAATTGACGTTTTTGGGAGTTTGGGTGTTTTTTAAACTCCCCTCTATGTTATCCTATGTGTCCATGCACACATGGACGTTTATTGAGGTTTATCAGCAGTGGAGTTTATGGGCTTTTGTCAGAACCCCCTATAATTGCGTCCAAGAGTCGTTTTTCTGACCACAAAAACGCGTAAAAATGCCAGAAGCTTAAAAACATGCAAAAATGTGGCTCACCAGCGTCTTTGGATGTTTTTGATCCGTTGAAAAAAAAAAAAGCTCAAAAACACTACTGCTCAAAAACACCCAAAAACACTGAAAAACACTAGTACATTGACACTGAGAATCATTGAAAAACTCATTACAAAGCTACTGACATTTTTATAACTTTTTTAACACCCAGTGTGCAATAAGGCTTATCTATAGTTACTGTAAATATCTCCTAAACTTGCACCGTCAAGGAGATATTTATTGTATATGCAGCCAATTACCTCATCGGCGCATGCACTCTGAAGGAACGGCCGGCGGTGCCGTTTCTTCAGAGCCCTGTGCCGTGACCTGCAGCTCCTGCGCGCATGCGAGGGAGTGACATCATGGGGCTCCGGCCAGTCACAGAGCCGGAGTCCATGGACCCAGAGGGAAGATGGATGCAGCCTCCAGTGGGGGCGACGTGGGCTTCGTTTGCAGGTAAGTGTCACATAATGTGAAAGTATGCAATGCGACGCATAGTGCAATGCATACTAGCACATTATGCCTTTAATGCAATGCATACTAGCACATTATGCCTACTTTGCAGGTAAGAAAAAAACAAACAAAAAAACAGCAGAGTTTACTTTCTCTTTAACTACTTAGATATAACAGAAGGTTAAAAACAAAAGTGTAGGCTGTTTTCTGCTGAATGAAAGAGTTATATTTGTTAGTTAAAACTAATACATACAACAGTGCCATGAAAAAGTATTTATCCCCATTGTAACTTTCCACATTTTGTCATGTTACAACCAAAAATATAAATGTATTTTATTTGGATTTTATGTGATAGACCAACACAAAGTGGCAAATAATTGTGAAGTGGAAGGAAAATGATAAATGTTTTACAAATAAATCTCTGAAAAGTGTGGCATGAATTTGTATTCAGCCCCCTTTACTCTGATACCCTTAACTAAAATATAGTGGAACCAATTGCCTTCAGAAGTCACCTAATTAGTAAATAGAGTCTATCTGTGTGTAATTTAATCTCAGTATAAATACAGCTGTTCTGTGAAGCCCTCTGAGGTTTGTTAGAGAACCTTAGTGAACAAACAGCATCATGAAGGCCAAGGAACACACCAGAAAGATGAGGGATAACATTGTGGAGAAGTTTAAAGCAGGGTTAGGCTATAAAAAAATATCCCAAGCTTTGAAAATCTCACAGAGCACTGTTCAATCCATCATCCAAAAATGGAAAGAGTATGGCACAACTGCAAACCTACCAAGACATGGCCGTCCACCTAAACTGACAGGCCGGGCAAGGAGAGCATTAATCAGAGAGCAGCCAAGAAGCCCATGATAACTCTGGAGGAGCTGCAGGGATCCACAGCTCAGGTGGGAAAGTCTGTCCACAGGACAACTATTAGTCGTGCCCTCCACAAATCAGGCCTTTATAGAAGAGTGGAAAGAAGAAAGCCATTGGTGAAAGAAAGACATAATAAGTCCTGTTTGCAGTTTGCGAGAAGCCATGTGGGGGACACAGCAAACATTTGGAAGAAGGTGCTCTGGTCAGATGAGACCAAAATTGAACTTTTTGTCCTAAAAGCAAAACGCTATGTGTGACAGAAAACTAACACTGCACATCACCCTGAACACACCATCCCCACCGTGAAACATGGTGGTGGCAGCATCATGTTGTGGGGATTCTCTTCTTCAGCAGGGACAGGGAAGCTGGTCAGAGTTGATGGGAAGATGGATGGAGCCAAATACAGGGTAATCTTAGAAGAACATCAGAGTCTGCAAAAGACTTGAGACTGGGGCATAGGTTCACCTTCCAGCAGGACAACGATAATAAACATACAGCCAGAACTACAATAGAATGGTTTAGATCTAAGCATAGTCATGTGTTAGAATGGCTCAGTCAAAGACCAGACCTAAATCCAATTGAGAATCTGTGGCAAGACTCGAAAATTGCTGTTCACAGATGCTCTCCATCCAATCTGGCAAAGCTATTTTGCAAAGAAGAACGGGCAAAAGTGTCACTCTCTAGATGTGCAAAGTTGGTAGAGACATCCCCAAAAAGACTTGCAGCTGTAATTGCAGTGAAAGGTGGTTCTACAAAGTATTCACTCAGGGGGCTGAATACAAATGCATACCACACCTTTCACATATTTATTTGTAAAAATGTTGAAAACCATTTATCATTTTCCTTCCACTTCACAATTATGTGCATCTTTGTGTTGGTCTATCACATAAAATCCCAATAAAATACATTTACGTTTTTGGTTGTAGCATGATGAAATGTGTAAAATTTCAAGGGGTATGAATACTTTTTCAAGGCACTGTAGAACCACAGATCTGAAAGATGGAGTTATTTCCTGTTTGTATCAGTGTATACAATTACTGCTCAACTTCTTAAAATGAATCTAAGGATCAGCCATGACACAGTGCTAATTTATTCCAAAGGTCACATACTACAAGATAAGTTAGGGAATTTTTTTTTTGTAAAGAATCATACTTACTGGATTTATCCCTGCTCTTGTGTATTGCCTTTAACCAATCATACCCATGATGTGCATGTGAGTAATAATATTAATATACCTCCCAACTTTTTGAGATGGGAACAGGGGACACCTATTAACAAAAGTATGTAGGCATAAAGGAGAATTATGCCAAAAAAAAAATATTATTTAAACTCACAAATGCTTTTTTTACCACTACTATTCCTTTACTGGCGTTTGAAATTTACCAATGCAGCAATTTAGAAATTTAATGAAAGGTTTAGCGCTGAGAAACATTTTATATACACCTATATAGATAAGATCAAAATAAGGGACAGATGAGGAGGAAAGAGGGACACATATTTCAGTCTTCATGTTTAAATTCTATTTACTGAAACTATTAGCTTTTTTTAAGGAAGTAAGTAGGAAGAGAAGTAAATGGTCTGTCATTATTGACATCTTCTAACAAAAATTCTAGTTACCTGACTGTGATATTGATTTGTGAAGGGTTAATAAACTATAGGAGAAAAATGTTCACTTAGCCCTGTAGAGTTTAGGTAACTTCATTCATCTGATCGAGTTGTTTTTTCCCCTGTATGTTGGCAGGTTTTACTGCCCCTTTTAGTTTTGCCCCTCTTATAATGATGCAATGGGTGGAAGTTGTGCCCCTATAATAAAACGTGACCAGATTTTTTAAATGAAATCCATGGGACATATTTTGTTTTTATTGGCAAATGGTAAACTATTTTATAAGCATATTTTCCTCAAAATATATATGCAGTGTATGAGGTAGTGTTTATGGAATGATTGTATGATATATACATTATTTCTCACATTTCGTCCATGAGATAAAAAAAGATACTTCTTAGAATTTTTTGGGATCAGGAGTGCACTACGTACACAGTGCATAGATCGGGAGTGCACTACGTACACAGTGCATAGATCGGGAGTGCGCTACGTACACAGTGCAGAGATCAGGAGTGCGCTACGTATACAGTGCAGAGATCAGGAGTGCGCTACATACACAGTGCAGAGATCAGGAATGGGCTACGTACACAGTGCAGAGATCAGGAGTGCACTACGTACACAGTGCCGAGATCAGGAGTGCGCTACATGCACAGTGCAGAGATCAGGAATGGGCTACGTACACAGTGCAGAGATCAAGAGTGCGCTATGTACACAATGCAGAGATCGGGAGTGCGCTACGTACACAGTGCAGAGATCAGGAATGGGCTACGTACACAGTGCAGAGATCAGGAGTGCGCTACGTACACAGTGCAGAGATCAGGAGTGCGCTATGTACACAGTGCAGAGATCAGGAGTACGCTACGTACACAGTACAGAGATCAGGAGTGCACTACGTACACAGTGCATAGATTAGGAGTGTGCTATGTACACAATGCAGAGATCAGGAATGGACTACGTACACAGTGCAGAGATCAGGAATGCGCTACATACACAGTGCAGAGATCAGGAGTAGGCTACGTACACAGTGCAGAGATCAGGATCCGCTACGTACACAGTGCAGAGATCAGGAATGCGTTACATACACAGTGCAGAGATCAGGAGTGCACTACGTACACAGTGCAGAGATCAGGAGTGTGCTACGTACACAGTGCAGAGATCAGGAATGTGCTACATCAGTGATTCTCAACTCCGGTCCTCAGGACCCACTAACAGGCCAGGTTTGCAGGATAACTGAAATGCATCACAGGTGATATCATTTGCTACTCAGAGATTGCAGTATTCTAGTCTGCATCACCTCAAGGTAATATTTAAAATCTGGCCTGTTGGTGGGTCCCGAGGACTGGAGTTGAGAACCACTGTGCTACATACACAGTGCAGAGATCAGTAATGCACTACGTACACAGTGCAGAGATCAGGAGTGTGCTACGTACACAGTGCAGAGATCAGGAGTGTGCTACGTACACAGTGCAGAGATCAGGAGTGAGCTACATACAGAGTTCAGAACATGCTATGTACACAATGCAGGGTTCAGGGTGTAGCATTCAGGCATGCACTACATAGAGTGAGGAGTTGAGAATTAGCTGATTCTCTTGAAAAGATTGCATTTGCTAATGTTACTGACCACCACACTCAATATGGGATATAATTTACACTAACATGAGAAGAGAGAGATAGTATAGAGAGAAAGTTCACATTACTTTTATTGAGATTCAGGGCTCTTGCACACAGATGGCTGAGTCCATTCAGTGTAATTGCAGCTCAGGTGCAATGTACAGTCCATCACTGACATGAATAGTATTATGCTGCTGTGCTCATATTTATGATAGCTGAAAAGAGTAATACAGACAATTATTCATGTCAGTGACGATCTGTACACTGCACCTGGGCTGCAATTACACTGAATGGGCTCAGCCACCTGTGTGCAAGAGCCATGGCCTGATGGCCTGGATGGAGGGAGGGAGGGTGGTAGGGTTGGATGAAAGGAGGAGGGATGTATGGATGGGGGAGGGATAGACGGATGGGGCAAGGGATGGTTGGAGGGAGGGAAAAATGGATGGAGGGATGGTTAGATGGCTGAAACAAGAGATGGTTGGTTGGATGGATGGAGGGATGGTTGGATGGATGAGGAAGGAATGGATGGAGGGAGGGAGGGATAGTTGGATGATGGAGAGAAGGATGGTTGAATGGAGGGAGGGATGGTTGGATAGATAGATGGATGGAGGGAGGGAGGGAGGGAGGGAGGGAGGGAGGGAGGGAGGGAGGGAGGGAGGGAGGGAGAGATGGATGGAGGGAGGGATGGATGGATGGAGGGAGGGATAGAACACACAGACATCCTGTCCTGGTGCTGCTCTTCTAACTTTCTGTATCACGCACTGTGAAAACAGCCTCTGCTCTCTCATTGCTGGCAGAAGCTGTTTCTTTAGACTCACAGGCTCACTGCAGAGGCTTAAAAATGATCTGTCTGCCTCTTATAATCCATCCTCCATAGCAGGCTGTGTTCTCTCCACTCCTCTCCTGTCCCCCCTCCTATCGATCTGTCGGCACCTCCTCCTGATACAGCTTAGCTTAGAGGTCTAATCAGACAGGCTGAGGAAGGGGGCGGGTAGAAAGCAGCAGAGAGGCTGTGTATCAATCTGCCTCAGAAATCAGGTTGCCGGGTCCAACTAAAGACTATCGACTTATGCGGCCGGAGCAGCTGTATCCCTCCACAGCAGAAAAAGAGTTCCCAGCCTTCTGGCATCAATAGAGGGTGTACAGGTATGAAACGAAAAAAAAAAAGTATTATGACGTATGCAAGTTGTGGCATCTGGGTTTCCGGGGGGCTATGAGGGTGCTAAAAGAATTTTTGGGGGTGCTTAAGCACACCCAAGCACCCACCTGGCGCCTCCCCTGCCGGGCACAAAACCGAGGACAGACTTGGTCTGGGGACAGTGTCCTCAGTCCGGGGGCTGTCCCTGGAAACCGGGGATGTCTGGTCACCCTATAATATAAATGCCAGCTGTGGGTGGGGCCCTAGGAGAGTGGGGTATGGGAACAAGTCACCCCAGTACAGCACTGTGCATCTTGGAACAAAGAGTGAGAGTGCCCAGACGAGCAGCACAACTAGTGGTACAGTTATACAATATGTTATGCAAGGAGCAAATGGGGACACCTTGCCACCCCTGACCTTCAACTGCAGGTATGTGGTTCAATGCAGGAAGGCATTGGGGCTTAGGACTGAGGATCTCTATCGTGAGCTAAACCAACTTAGTGTGGCTTATTATGAAAGGGTAGATAGATGGCTGAAACCTGATAACTAGTGTGCTGTACTGACTTGGAACTACAGTACTGTCAGAATGTTGTTTCATGCCGCTAGTGTTCTGCACTGCAAGACACTGTCAGTAATCTGGCTGTGATGTATTACTGTAATGAAGAGGTGTATAACAAGGGCTGAACCGATGCAGTAACATGTTAAAATGCTATTGGAGTGGACATTCCTTTATTGCCAGTGATTTGCCCCAGGTCAGGAATGTAGCGTGTGGGCCTCAGGCTGGGAGAATGGGACACAAGATCATAGAGTTGCCCCTAAAAGCCAGGTGTGTGGTTGCCCTATGTTAAGAAGTAGCAGAGCAGGACCTGGGTCAGCCTGGTGCCAACTGTTGTCCAAGGTCCCTTACAAGAATGTGTATTTAAAGTGCATAGAGCTTCATGGCATTATATTAACTTTTTCCTCCTTTACTGAATCAACCCTACTGACTGATTTGTAAATGGAGTTGACGGTGAATAGGCTCTTCATTTTGCAAGGGAATTTTCACTAAGCAAAGGAATTTTCCTTTACTCTAGTGAATAACGTTACACTGCTGACTTCCTTATCCAATTCTGTGAAAGTAATACAGCACATTCAAACAGCTAAGGGAAATATACTTGCAAAGTGATTCCAAATTCCTTTGCAAAGTGTACAGTCTATTTACCTTTAGTAAATCAATCCCTCTAGAGTTCCGCCATGGCTCTGGCTTAAAGCTGAACCATGGGTATAATACTTTTATTTAAATATATTTCCTAATAGTCACAAATGATATAAATCCACTTTGAGGTCACCAAATGCCTTTGCAGACCCAGTTATTATATGAAAGTCATCACTGTACTGTACAGTGAGCAGAGCTGTGGGAGGAACCCAGCAGGCCCACCACTGCAGGCTGTCTACAGAATCCCGGGGGGGGGGGGGGGGGATGTGGACACAAGACCAGCCACCCTGCGCAAGGAGAAACAGCAGCAGTGACCAATCTTTGTAACAGGAAGCTTCTGCCCAGAGGCAAAGTTTCAGGTTTGATTACAGTTAGATTTTTGGAAGAACTACACAAAGCACACCAAGTGAGGATACACATGTCTATTTCATTTAGACAATATTTGCTTATGCAGGAGATCAGCTTTCATTTCCTGCATGCTAGTTCCAGGTGTATTACTTAATAAGTTCTGAAGCCAAGGTTTCTTTAAAGTGGTTGTCAAGTCGTTGTCCCCCCAAAATAAAAAAAAACCTGCAAAGCAAAGGCATAATAAGCTAGTATGCATACTAGCTCATTATGAAATACTTACCTTGGAACAAAGCTGTTGCAGCTGACTTGGCACATCGCTGTGACCGGTGACATGCTGTTTTCCCGTCCAATCACAGCGCAGGCTCCAGCGCTGACGTCGCTCTCGTGCATGTGCACGGGAGCCGTCATTTACGGCACGTCAACAGAAGAAACGGCAACCTGGGCTATCCCGAGAGCCGCTTCTTCAGTGCGCATGTGCCGATGACATACAGGTTTAGGAGATATTCCCGAAACCTACAGGTAAGCCTTATTATAGGCCTACCTGTAGCGGTTGTCATAAGTTGAAAACCACTTTAACCCCTTATCATCTAAACCTGTACATTAACCTTCTCCTGAGAAGTTACCTATTGCGGTAGAAAAATCATTATTTTTCATTTTACAGTGCAGTTGAGCACCCCAGTATGATCCACAGCTGCAGTCTTAAAGTGTCACTAAACCCACATCATAAAACTATCAATAAATGGTGTATTACATGCTGTTCATACTCACTATGAGATTAGTTTTCAGTATTCTGCAAAAAAAAAAATATATATATTTATTACATACAATTTTTAAATGGTTTCTGAATGTCATTCTGCTCTGTGTTTAGCAGTAGAATCTAACAGGCCTTTAAGGTGTCTGCTTCATGTAACTAAGTTGTGGTCTTTATAAGCTTTCAAGTCCTGTAGCAAAATATCAGATGTCACATCCCTTTGGTAAAGCGCTGGTCTGTGTGTGGGCAACACTATAAATACATTACTTGTCAAAAAGGTCATGCCTGTTTTAAAATGCTCATATTTCTTATCTTCTTAGTGATGTCTCTGCTAATGAAGTATAGACCTCTGTTAAATCAATGGCAGGCCATACACTTCAATTTTAGCATGAAAGAACTATGCAATACACCAATACATTAAGTAACAGTTTTTATTTTTGGTGGGAATTTCTGCTTTTGCACACAGTGTACCTGATTTACTAAAGTTTGAAATGAGGTGAAATGAAAGTGTGATCACTTCAAACATCCAATTATGTGCTAGGGAATTTGAAAAAAAAAGTAGCGCTACTCCCAAAGGTGCCCCTGGCAATAACTGGTTCTTCCCTAAAAGTACAGAGGCTGCCCACCACAATACCCAGTCCATTCACACAAGCTTCAGGATTTATTGCTTAGAGAAGCTTTAACAGGAGAGGAGTTAGGGCATAGTATACTCAAAACACTAAGTAACACCGAGAGAACAGTCTTCTCCTTAACCACTTCAGCCCCGGAAGGATTTCACACTTTAGGACCAGAGCACTTTTTGCGATTCGGCACTGCGTCGCTTTAACTGACAATTGCGCGGTCGAGCGACGTTGTACCCAAACAAAATTTGCGTCCTTTTTTTCCCACAAATAGAGCTTTCTTTTGGTGGTATTTGATCACCGCTGCGTCATTTTTGATCGCCGCTTTAAACAAAAGAAGAGCGACAATTTTGCAAAAAAACGCACATTTCTTGGGGCGGACATGTCGGACCATTTTGACACTTTTTTGGGACCATTGGCATTTATACAGCGATCAGTGCTATGAAAATGCATTGATTACTGTGTAAATGCCATCGGCAGTGAAGGGGTTAACCTGGGGTGGGGGGGCGCTGTAAGGGTTAACTGTGTTCCCTGGGCGTGTTCTAACTGTGACAGTGTTTGACTGGCAGGGGAAGGGGAGTGATCACAGCTTTCATTTACAGGAAGGCTGTGATCACAGCCCTTCCCCCTCACACAGAACAGAGATCCGTGTTTACTTACAAGG
Source organism: Glandirana rugosa (assembly GCA_018402905.1). Lineage (NCBI taxonomy): Eukaryota > Metazoa > Chordata > Amphibia > Anura > Ranidae > Glandirana > Glandirana rugosa. The sequence goes on from BLSH010065604.1 coordinate 1,471,162, forward strand.
ACCTCCGTTCTTTCACTGCGGGGCGGGCATTGCGGGTAGCCGGCGGAGATTGAGTCCGCTGCACCCGCTCCCTGCCCCCCCCAAACACAGTGAGCGCGCGCGCTCACAGTGCATGATATCGCAGCCGCCGTCGTATGACGGCGGTTTGCGATATCGAGCCACCATGTCGCCGTCAACCTGCGGTTGGCGGTCGGCAAGTGGTTAAGTAACTATGAATACTGAACAGTCTAAAGCCTCACAGCTGTAGACAATGCCACAAATTTCTGAACAGTCTAAGGTCTTCTCACAGCTGGGGACCATGAGGCTAGTCTCTTTGACATATGGTTACATCCAGATGCTCCATTGCAGAACTACTGGTAATCAATTTGATTTCCAGAACACTGTAAGTCACAGGGATCAATTTAGGGTCTTTACTTACAAGTTCTCAGGACAGCTGCCACCTTCCAGCTTCCCCTGGACTTGGTCCAGTGAGTAAGATAATCTTTCTCCAGATGAGATCCCTTGTGGTGAGGACCTGCAATCAGCTTCTAAGAAGATCTATCCAGGCCCTCAGCCCTGACACTGCTGAGACCTCTAGAACAGCTACACAGTCCATGTGCTGCCTAAGGGCAGCAGCCCCTCAGGCTCTGGAACTCTCCTTGGGAGAAGGAACACAGCTCTCCAGTGCTTCAAACTATTTATCATCTTTTCAATTCCCTACTGAACACTCTTCTCCAGGGATTGGCTGGTGCATGATAAATATTCAAGCTGGCTATTTGAATCTCCCGTCCTAAGTTCTGGAAGCTAGTTCTAGAGGCAGGGGGAAGGAATCAAATTCCCATCCTCTGAAACCCTGAACAAACCAGGACCAACAATTACTGCTCCCTTGATTACAGAAGGAGCCAAAAACTAAATTTACCTAGCATCCTATGCTAGGATGGTGCTACAAAAATTGAGATTCTTCTTCATGTGTGTAAAGGAGACTGGGTATTTGAAATGAGCATAGACCATTTTTTCCTAACTTTGTGATTAAAGTTGATGTCCAGACAGGTATAGGGAAAGCAAAAAAAAATTAGCATAAGTACCTGGATATGCCGTGAGCTTTAATTAGCTATAATTCCCTGCACAACAGTGCTTGAGGTGATTGTAGCCGTATTAGTGCAATTGCGATAGAGAACATTGAGTATTGTCCTTGATATTTTTTATTTGCACTAACATACAATTTTTTAGGACAAACCTTTGGGGTGTGTCCCCTTCTTCAAGGTCCAAGCAGTACTGATTCGCAAAAGTTTTAGCCGAATGTTAAAAAAGAAGAAAAAAAAGAAAAAATCTCAGAGAGAAAGGAAATAAAAAAAGAAGGAAAAACAAACACAAATCAATGTATAAGGCAAATGGGAATCAAGCTAGCAGCAAGGTCACTGATAGGTTATGTTTAAACCGTTATTTTTTGTGTCAAAAAGAAGAATAATTCTTAGTTCAACTGTTTTCCTTTCCTGGATAGTTATAAAGTTCCCTTTAAGAACTAAAACATTGAGGTCTTCAATAGTGTGGTCCGGTTGTGAGAAGTGATGTCCCACAGGTGTGCAGAAATCATCTTCTTTATGTTCCTTCATGGTATGTCTGTGTAAATTCATCCTTGTTTGCAATTTCTGTCCTGTTTCCCCAGCATAAGATTATTATTATTATTATACAGGATTTATATAGCGCCGACAGTTTGCGTAGCGCTTTACAATATTAGGGCAGACAGTACAATTACAATACAATTCAATACAGGAGGAATCAGAGGGCCCTGCTCGTTAGAGCTTACAATCTAAGAGGGAGGGTTGAATGATACGAAAGGGCAGTAAACTGCGGGGGATGAGCTGATTGAGAAAATAAGGAGTGTAGTTGTTAGGTGGTGGCAGGATAGGCTTCCCTGAAGAGAAAAGTTTTCAGGGATCGCTTGAAGGTGGATAGATTTGGGGACATTCTGATCGATTGGGGTAGGGAGTTCCAGAGGGAAGAGAGAGGCTCGGGAGAAGTCTTGCAGGCGAGTATGAGAGGAGTTGATGAGGGAGCTGGAGAGCAGGAGGTCTTGGGAGGAGCGAAGAGGACTGTTAGGTTGGTATTTTGAGACTAGGTTGGTGATGTAGCTGGGAGCAGAGTTGTGGATGGCTTTGTAGCTGATTGTTAGTATTTTGAATTTAATTCATTGGGCGATTGGCAGCCAATGGAGGGATTGGCAGAGAGGGGTGGCAGACATTGAAAGGTTTGTAAGGTGGATGAGTCTGGCAGCGACATTCATGATGGACTGGAGAGGGGATAGTCTATTTAAAGGTAGGCCAGTGAGGAGGGAGTTGCAGTAGTTGAGACGAGAGATGACCAGGGAGTGAATCAGGAGCTTTGTGGTTTCATTGGTTAGGAAGGGACGTATTTTAGAGATGTTGCGGAGATTGAGGCGGCAAGCCTTAGAAAGTGATTGGAAGTGGGGCCAAAAGGAGAGTTCAGAGTCCAGGATAACACCAAGCACCCTGACATGTGGGGATGGGTGGATGGTTGTGCCATTGCTCTTGACAGAGAAGTCGGGGGAACTGGAACGTGGGGGAGGAAATATTATGAGTTCAGTTTTGGACAAGTTGAGTTTAAGAAAGTGGTGTGACATCCAGGCAGATATGTCTGTTAAAAAGCTAGAGATACGTGAGGAGACTGATGGGGTGAGTTTGGGGGTGGAGAGGTAGATTTGGGTATCGTCAGCGTAGAAATGATATTGAAAGCCGTGGGAGGCTATCAGCGACCCAGGGAAGAGGTGTATATTGAAAATAAGAAGTGTCCAAGAACAGAACCTTGGGGGACCCCAACAGAGAAGGGAAGAGGAGAGGAGGAGGTAGAATTGTACGATACGCTGAAGGTGCGATGGGATAGGTAAGACGAGAGCCACTGAAGAGCACAGTCACGGAGACCGAGGGAGTAACGTTTTTTGAGGAGGAGGGGGTGGTCGACATTATCAAAGGCAGCCGAAAGATCCAGGAGTAGGAGTATAGAGTAGTGCCCATTGGTTTTTGTGGTTAGTAGGCCATTTGTGAGTTTAAGAAGGGCAGTTTCTGTGGAGTGTTGATGGCGAAATCCAGATTAAAGGGGGTCCAGAAGGTTATTCTTAACAAGGTGGTCACTCAGTTGGTTGTAGACTAGGCGTTCAAGGAGTTTGGAGGAAAAGGGAAGCAAGGAGATAGGTGCGCAGATTGTTTAGATCGGTAGGGTCCAGGGATGGCTTTTTGAGTATGGGGGTGACCAATGCATGTTTTAGAGCATTGGGGAAGATGCCAGAAGAGAGGGAGAGATTGAAGATGTGAGTTAGAGAGTGCAGGATAGGGTCAGAGGGTGAGCGTAGCATTTGAATAGGGTCCAGTGGACAGGTGGTTAGGTAGGCGTTAGAAAGGAGTTTAGCAACCTCGTTTATAGTAGCAGGTTTGAATAAGGATAGTGTCGATTGTGCTTGTTGACATGGGGTGTCAACTGGGGAGGATGCCTGTAGAGTGGAGATTTCGTAACGAATTGTGTCAATCTTGCTTTTGAAGTGGTTAGCAACCTCCTGGGCAGTGAGTGAGTTAGTGGGCGGAAGCAGCGGAGGATGAAGTAGGGAGTTGAAGGTAGAGAAGACCCTTTGCTGCACCTATTGCTTTGAATGAGGTACACCACATTACTAGAGGTACAGCTGTATGATCCCATGATATTGAAAGTCCCATTTGTGTGTGTGACACTTTTGGATAGATTGATCTGGTTGCACAGTTTGCAACGTTTTTATTGCAGGGTTTGCATCCATTATTTGTGACTTCATAATTAGAGTGAAGTTTCCTGCTGATTAGTTTTTGTCTGAGATTGGGTGGTTGTCTGAAAGCCAATATTGGGGGTTGTTGGAATATTTCTTTCAGAGTATCATCTTCTGTTATAATGGGTTGTAAATCTTTGATTATCTTTTTTATCCCTTCTAGTGCAGGGTTGTATGTGGTGACTAGAGGTACACGGTTATTTGTTTTTTCTCTTTGTATTGGAGAAGATTTTCTCTTTGGGTTTTCAAGGCAGTGGTTATGCTGTTGTTGATGGTTTTGTCTTTGTATCCTTTCTTGTGGAAGGAGTCTGCCAGTGTTCTGAGATATTTATCTCTGTCCTCTGGGTCTGAACATATTCGGTGGTATCTGAGGGCCTGGCTGTGTATGATGGCCTGTTTAGTGTGTTGGGGGTGAAAACTGGAACTATGGAGATAGCTGCATCGGTCAGTCGGTTTTCGGTGTATCGAAGTGTGAAGCTTGTCATCCTGATGTCATCCTGATGTATACTGTAGTGTCTAGGAAGTTGAAGTGTGTTTGAATAATCCATTTTTAGTTTGATAGATGGGTGAAAAGTGTGGATCAATGAGCAAAACTGTTTTAGATTTTCTTCACCTTCAGTCCATATCATAAAGATATCATCAATATAGCGATAATATCTGTATGACTTATGTTGTATGCTGTTCAGGAATTTGTCCTCCAGGTCAGCCATAAATAAATTTGCATATTGGGGTGCCATTTTACTTTCCACAGCTGTACCCATACACTGGAGATAGATGCCATTGTGGAAAGTGAAGTAGTTGTGTGTGAGAATGAATTTGATGAGCTGTGTAACATCCTCAGCTGTGTATTTGTGGATGATAAGAATCTGTGACATACAGCCAACCATACACAAAGTGTATTTGGTGGTAATCGTTGTACATTGTTGAGCTTGCTAAGAAAATCAGTGGTGTCTTGCAGGAAACTCGCAGTGTTCATGACTAACGGTTTTAACATGTTTTCTACAAGGCCTGAGATATGTTCAGTAAGTGTATTCATACATACATACATATGATGGATCTGCCTTGATTTCCTGAAGCTATCCAGGAAAGGAAAACATTTGAACTAAGAATGGGACTGCACAACAGGAAACCTGATATGAGAGACAAAATGGAGGCTACCATTACTTGTTTAACGTTCCTTCTAAAAATACTCCTTTCCAGGCTGTACTGCTAACCCTCTGGTTTCAATACTGTAAGTCACTGACTTGGACTAAGTATAAAGATACTAACCTTTGACTTTTTTCTGATACCACTGAACTGCCTATATATTCCAGTTATGACAACTAATAGCCTCAAGTTTTATTATGATAGGTTTAACCACTTCCCGACCGCCGTATGCAGAATGACGGCCGGGAAGTGGCTGAGTTATCCTGACTGGACGTCATATGACGTCCTCAGGACAACAAGCCGCCGCGCGCCCGGGGGGGCGCGCATCGCGGCGATCGGTGGTGTGGGGGGTCAGTCTGACCCCCCGCAATGCCGATCTCGGTAAACTGACCAATCACGGCTGGTCACAGTGTAATACAGGAAAGCCGTTTATCGGCTTTCCTGTACTCAGGTCTGCAGACCTGATGCAGACCTGCAGACCTGATGAGGGGAGAGCCGATCGGCTGCATCCCTGACAGGGAGGGTTTGTGCTGATGATTTATCAGCACAGCCCTCCCTCGGATCGCCACCCTAGACCACCAGGGAGCCTGCCCAGTGATGTGCCCACCCAGGACCACCAGGGAGCCAACCAGGGACCACCAGGGAGCGATCTGGACCACCAGGGAGACCCCCCCTAGACCACCAGGTAAGTGACTAAATGCTCAGGTCCACCTTCACCCAGTGCCACCTTCAGATGCCACCCTAGACCACCAGGGAATGAGCCCCTATTAATGTATATGCCCACCAGTGCCCAGCAGTGCCCCTATCAGTGCCCACCAGTGCCCCTATCAGTGTGTACCAGTGCCACACATCAGTGCCCACCATTGCCACCTACCAGTGCCCACCTATCAGTGCCCATCAGTGCCACCTATCAGTGCCCAGTGCCACCTATGAGTGCCAATCAGTGCTGTCCATTAGTGCCCATCAGTGCCGCTTAGCAGTGTCCGTCATTGCTGCATATCAGTGCCCATCAGTGCTGTATATCAGTGCCACCTCTCAGTACCCGTCAATGCTGCTTATCAGTGCCGCCTAACAGTGCTCATCATCGCTGCATATAAGTGCCTCATCATCAGTGCCACCTCATCAGTGCCGCCTCATCAGTGCCAATCAGTACTGCCACATCAGTGCCCGTCAGTGTAGCCTCATCAGTGCCCACCAGTGATGGAGAAAATTTACTTATTTACAAAGTTTTGTGACAAAAATAGAGAATTTTTTTTTTTTTCAAAATTTTCGGTCTTTTTTTATTTGTAGCGCAAAAAATAAAAACCGCAGGGGTGATCAAATACCACCAAAAGAAAGCTCTATTTGTGGGAACAAAATGATAAAAACTTTGTTTGGGTACAGCGTCGCACGACCGCGCAATTGTCATTCAAAGCGCAACAGCACTGAAAACTGAAAATTGGTCTGGTAGTAAAGGGTTCTAAGTGCATAGTATTGAAGTGGTTAATTTAGGTAGGTAAAGACAGACCACATGATGCTGCTTGTTAAAGTGGATGTAAACCTGATTCATGAAATTAGAGCTGGGCACATATATCTGCAGAGTTTTCTTATCTTTATTCAAAGCTTTGTGTCTCGTAGCTCTGTTCTGCTCTGTTCCTCTGTTATCAGCCATCAACTTTTGACAAGCTCTCCGAGACCCAGAGAGAGAAGTGTGTGTTGCTATAAATAGATTAGCAGACTGCTGCTCGATTCACAGACAACCTCTGTATGTGTGGGGAGGGGGTGTGTGCCTTTCCTCCAATAAGGTGTCTCACAGTGTCTCACAGTGTCCAGCAATAATCCCCTCCTAGAGGGGAATGAGGAAGTGAAACTTCTAACAGAATGTGCACTTTTTAAACGGTATATAAATGTGAAGAAGCATATATACATGTAAAACTTTTTAAGGGAGATTTGTTTCATCTCTGTGTATCATCTGAGGCTGTTCACTTCACTTGGTATATGTGAGGGTTTACATCCACTTTAAGTTTCAGACAAGATAACAGGTTCACTTTAAGGGCATTTGGCAGGTTTGGACACGTGCCATAAGTCAACCATTCCAACTATGCGAAAGGCAAATACGCAGTTTGCTTGACCTGCAATATCATCCACGGTGAAAGGCCATCTCCGCTGGTCTTCAGAAAGAGGGTTTATTTAAGTTCAACTGAACATTCAGTTTGAATCTATAAAGATTTGACTCAGCAAGGGGCATATTGGACCTCTACTGAGAAACCTTTGCTTCCATACAGAGAAGGATCCTTTTCTACAATCTACTGGTAGGGGGCAGGCTCTTCTACTTAGAATGTGACTTTTTTTTTGGAGAAAAAAGCTAGCACTCCCTTTCAGTTTAAAGAAGGTAGTCCACATTGGGGCCAATGCTCCTAGTGCTATGAGAGGTAGTACCATCCTGTTCATGTGTAGCCCGATAGAAGAGGTCAGTGCTCAATCTCTTGGAACAAGGAGACGCTGGCCCCAACGGCTGCTTTGTCCCTACAATAACTTGAGAAAGAGCCATTGCAAGCTGCAGAAGATTTTAAAAGGGCTTCTTTTATATGTTTAGGTTTTGGAGTACACTCTTTAAACTGAAAGGGATCCCTGGCTGGAAGGTAGGTTTAGCACACAATGCTTCTATACCTATAGTTTAGTGTGCAGTGAGCAGTGTCTCCTGATAATAAGGTAAGGGGACCTGGGATGGGCATTCACAATCATATATCAAGTTCCTTCAACTGTTTGTGATCACTTTAATGCCAACACTGGGGATCAATTATTAATGTACAGGCCTTCTTAGCCGTTTACAATAATATTTTTTTAATCAAAAATCTCTTAAAAAGCATGTCTACCCCTTCCTAGCTGTAACTGTTTTTCTTGGCACATCAGGATGTGGAAACTCATCACTCCTCCTGTTGCTAGGATTTAAGCTCTTATGTTTAAATACACTCACTCCCATTTTAAGCATAGCATTCCTGGTATCTGAACAGCTAATTAAAATAATAAGTACTTAGATTAAGAGAAAATTATATTTTCATATTTCTTCTGGTCTTAGTATACTTTACAGGACAGAGCAGAACAAAACACAACATTTTTGACTTACCTATAAAATCCTTTTCTTGAAATACATCACAGGACACAGGGCTTTCTAATCATTACTATTGGGTTATATACTGCCACCTTCTGGTGAATAGACACTGACATGCACAGTGAAAAGGGGGTATTCTTATGTTGAAACACCCAAGAAGCACTTATGCCCCTCGTAGAAAGTGCTTTTACTGGAAAAAGATTAACTTCCCCTTGCAGGTTTTAAATCTAAATAATAACCTGCTTGATCCATCTAACAATAGTAGAGCAAAAGGCTGCTTGACCCTTTCACAACCCATCTGGTAAGATAAACTGTGAGTACAACTCCAAGACACAGGACGAAAAAGAACATAAGACAATATCTTGATTACTATGAAATGACAAAAGAACCCTAGGCAAAAAATACTATCTAGACCTTAGGACATCATTATCTTTCTGTAGAATCAAGAATGCCACTTTACAAGTGTAGCCATGTGCTCCCTTGAGAGTGGCTGGTAGTAGTGGTTCACCTTATAGCTGCCCTCAATCACACCACATTTCACACATCTGTAGACACTGATCAGGCCGGCTCTTGTTTTTGTTGTTTTATTTAGGGGAAATAACTTGGATGGGAATAAGGGATGACTGTTGGATGCCCAAAGAATTATAGTGCATGAAGTCTATATACACTCCTGTATATGCAGACTTCCCTGCAGACTGTCCCTCTGCAGACTGTTACTCCTCACAACTCTCCATAACTCAACTTGCTGACCTTTTCTACTACTGTTCTCTCCCCAGCACTGAACTTAGTAAATCATGACTCCATTACTTCTCTCCAGCACTGAACTTAGTTTCCAGCTTGAAAGGAAATTTATCAAGCTTCTCTGTGCCTTTCTCTTCATCTCGGCTAGCACATGGCGAGGCCTACTATGAGCAGAACTTCCGGAACACCCATTACAGGCCAGGGATCACGGGCCACTGAATGTGTAGCAAGTTCTTCTTAAGAAATATAGACTTTTGTTTATTCTCAGAACATGAGACCGGAGCAAAAAGAGCAGCCTTTTTCTTCAGGGGCAACAAGGTACTCTTACTGCCTGAAAATTTGTGAATTAAAAGGGGAGATTTACTAAAACCGGTGCACACTGAATCTGGTGCAGCTGTGCATAATAACCAATCAGCTTCCAGGTTTTATTGTCAAAGCTTAATTGAACAAGCTGACGTTAGACGCTTATTGATTACTATGCACAGCTGCACCAGATTCTATGTGCACTGGTTTAAAATCTCTCCCAAAGTGTCCAAGGTCACAGCAAACTTACCTCCCTCAAAAGGCATCTACTACAACTGTATTTTGCAGGAAAGCTCTGTCGGCATGCTGCACATATGGGGTACTCAACATTGTGGTACAATACCACCAGCCACACTGTGGATTATAGGCGTGCTCTCCTGTAGCACTTGTTTGGATAGTTGAAGTGCACAAATGTTTACTTCATCTCACTTCCAATAAGGTAGATCAGGCATAGAATTACATCATTTTACTTTCAATTTCAATTCAATTCAAATTTGAGTAAGACTCGGTTCATATTAGTGCGATGCGGGAACCCTGCAAATCCACTGCGGGTTCCCACATCGCACCTGACTCACAGGCAGTTCATACTGCCCTATGCCATCTGCTGGGAGTGTCAATACAAAGTTAATAACACCCCCATTTCAGTTCGCATATCACAGTGCGAACTGTCAATTCGGACAGGAATCGGATCGCATGGGGGGTGAACACCCCATGCAATCCAATTCTGGTGCGGACCAAAAAAGGGTGCTGCATGAGTTTGGTCTGAATGCGATGCAAATTTAGCAATACAATATGGCTGAATTCGCACACTCACAGACATCGCATGTGATTTGCAAAGCAGTGTGGTGCGAATCACATGCGATGTCTGACTTTGCAGCAGTGGGAGCCAACCCTAAATCAGTTTGCAAAGTTTTGCTGTGTGAAAGCACAAAATTTATATCACAGTACAGAGAGTGGAGCAGTGCTGATTATGTAATGCATAGTGAAGCAGTGTGGATTTACAAATTACTCATTGTGACTAAATATGGTTTTTCATCAAACAAAGTTTCAGTCTGGAGCATGACACTTTATTAGCATGAAGATATGATGATATTATGATACTGATGATAAGTGATGTCTGGGCGATGTGGAAAGGAGTGTGTGATGTAAGGGGCAGATTGGTGTTCAGGAAAGGTCAGGAGCAATGTATGAAATAAAGGGGAGAATGGTGTCCAGGAAAGGTGAGGAGGAGTGGGTGAATAAAGAGGAGACTGATATCCAGGAAACAGTGCAACATGGATCTTCAAGTTAAAGGAGAAGTATAGCCAAAGCTGGTTTCATTGTCAAAGCTTAATTGAACAAGCTGAAGTTAGAAGCTGATTGGCTATCTTGCACAGCTGCACCATATTCTGAGTTCACACAGTTTTAGTAAATGCCCCCCTATGCAGCCGTTGGAGATACAGTGGTGCACAAGAGCAACATTATGAAACAGTTGGAGATACAGTGGTACACAAGAGAAACACTATACAGCAGTTGAAAAAACAGGGGTGCACAAGAGCGACACTATGTAGCAGGTGGAAAAACATGGGCACACAAGAGTAACTCTAGGCAGCAGTGCATATTAGCCCATTAGGCAAAAATGCACCCCTGCTACAACTGCTTTAAGAATTTAAACTCATTAACTTTTGACGCCAACGGCACACAAATATGCAGCCTCTCCTCGGGTGGGCCTTGGCGCTGAGCAGCAGCATATTTGCATACCACATTGCAAACACAGCTGTCCTGAGACCACACGCCCGATACAGTTATCAGTGGCTAACGGAAAGCTCCCAATTGCAATTGGGAGCTTTCCGATTATGTGACCACTGTGACAGCCGATCGCGCCGGTCACATGATCATAGACCCCACCGTGCCTCCTGGCATCTGAAAACCCTTAAAGGGCCAAGAGGCTCTGATGCCAATAGGTTAAAAAAAAGCTGTGGTATACCAGGACAGCTAAGCATTATAAATGACTCAAGTTTTTTTTGTGCAAACATTTTTATTTATGTTTGTTTTGGCAGTATTATTACTTCAAACTATAACGAATCTCTACATGTGTATAACTGTCCCAGATTTAAAGTGTATGTTGGGGAAAAATTATTAATACTATATAGGATTTATATAGCGTCTACAGTTTGCACAACACTTTTCATTATAAAGGGAGACAGTATAGTTACAATACAATAAAATACAAAAGAAGGCCCTGCTCATAAGAGCTTACAATCTAATATGGTTGGCCAAGTGGCACCAAAGGTAATAACTGTAAAGGATGAGCTGATGAAGAATTAAAAGTTCAGTTGTTAGTTGGAGGCGTGAAGGCTTCCCTGAAGAGATTCGTTTTCAGGGGTCACCTAGAGGTAACCAGAGCAGGAGATAGACAGGGAGATTGAGGTAGAGAGTTCCAGAGGATGGTAGAGGCTCTGGAGAAGTCCTAGAGGCGAACATCAAAGGAGGAGACAAGAAAGATAGAGAGCTGGAGGTCTTTGGAGAAGGGATGGTTTGGGTGATATTTTCAGACAAGATTAGTGTTGTAGCTGGGAACAGAATTGTGGGTGGTTTTGTATGTTGTTGAATTTTATTTGCTGGGCAATTGGAAAGCAGTGTAGGGATTGGCAGAGAGGGGTAGCAGACACGGAACGGTTGGTAAGGTGGATAAGTCTGGGAGCAGCATTCATGATAGATTGATGGGGGGGATAGCCTGTTTGGAGGTAGCCTTCATTAAGAAACACGCAGTACATCTCTGTAGTCCATCTATTTTTCCCCTTGTTTTATTCCCTTGAAGACCCAGAAAGTGCAGAAAAATACCTGTTGATTAGTCAGCCTCTAATTTCCTGTTGTGGGCTAACAAAACCCAATTCTACCTCGTGCAAAATAATTATTAATGGTTTAGTAATGCATTTGTATTTGCATATAACCTGTATCCCTGTATCTTACGGTTGTTCTAACATGCCGTTTTCCCTGCGGAAAACCTCTGTTTATCGATTTTTCATTATAAGTTGTTTTAAAACCTATGTTTGTGATAGGTTTACTAAGTGTTGATATGAGTGACTACAGGGTTTATTTGAAGTAAAACAGTGAAAATGGAAAGTGACGTCTGAACATCTGCAGGCTTTTTCCAAGTCAGTGACTCAATGGTGGTGGAGCAAGGATAGGGAAGCCCTAGAGCCTACCCATTTAAAAAGAAGAAACTCCCATATTTGCATTACCACATGTTCGGATTAATGACGTATTCTTGCTGCACATTTTGATGTATCATTTGAATCATATAGGGTGCTGTAACTCTACGTACTCTACGTAACTCTGCATACAAATTAGTTGTCTATTATAAAATGTAGCATTGCCATCTAGTGTTTGTAAGTTTGAACTGCCAGTGCCAGAAATAAAATTCTCATGTATAGTCATGGCAGTAAACTAGTGCTTAAAGCGTATCTAAACGCAAAAACAAAAATGTCATGGCTACATTAGTTTTCTGTTTTTAGTTTTTTCCTTCATTTTAACCTGGTAATTTTACCAGTAACACATTTCCTGTTATCAGAGACGTAACTAGAACCTTCAGGGCCCCGGTGCAAGAAATTATGAAGGGCCCCCCTGACCCCTGGCCAGGGCCCTTCCCTCTTCTCGCTGATCCTGGGGCCCTTTACTCCCATCACAGGTCCCTTTATTATGATCCCGCAACGGCACCATTTCACAAGTTCTGCAGCGGGCCCCTTTACTGCGAGCCTCCCCATGGTGGTGAAATGCCAGGGCCCGGTCGCGACTGCAACCTTTGCAATCCTGATAGTTCCTTCACTGGTGTCAGTAGTTTTTAATATTTATTTTAATTGTATTATTTTTTTACAATTTCATTTTATTTCTTTTACAATTTTATTTTTATTATTTTTACTATTTTTTTAGGAGCTCTTTTGGGGGGCTTTGATGAGATATCAGGGGTCTAAACAAACCTCAGCCCTCAATCTCCATCTGTGTAACCTCAGCTGCACAGAATGAATGGACAGGAATAGTTGCGCACCGAGCCTCCCATTCATTCAGAAATCGAAGTATAGTAGAAACAGTTTACCATGCTTCAGTTATGAATGAACCAATTGGTACCAATCACTGACTCTGTTCATTCAGAAAAGGAAGGAGCCGGTAAATGACAAATTTACCAACCCATTCCCATCCCTCCATCATGACACATTTTCTGGCAGGAGAGAGGAGGGGGGAAGACAGCTGCTTGTGGGGGGACCAGGGAAGCACACAGGGACCCTGGGAACCGCAGAAGACAAGTAAGCTGGATAGTTGGGGTGGCAGAGGGAGCATATAAAGGAACCAATCTCCTCCATTAGGAGGAAAATGGAGGAGATTGGTTCCTCTAAATGCCGCCCCCGCCATCCCTCCTATCCAGGTGTACAAGGAAGGCACATGGGCCCACTGTAGCATAGGGACCCGGTTGCAATCACAACCCCTATCTTTATGCCCCTGCCTGTTATAACGGGTCTCTCTATCTCTATCTACCAATCGACTTCTGTTCAACCACCCTGTCAGATAAAAGCTGCTCGATCAGCAGCTCCAGCCAATGGCTGCAATGCTTATCAGTGTACTCTGTCAAAATACAATAGCACAGCGGGCAGGATTCTCCCATTCACCTTGAATGTGTGGATGGGGGAAACGGCCATGCATGGCCAGCTTCACAGGCAGTGTGAATAGACTCTTCCCAACACGTTTCGGACACTGGACATTAGTCGTTGAAATCTATAAAATATATAACTTTTTATTTATTCAAAGAAATAACCATTACCTGTTACCAAGCACATTGTACTACTACAAAACCTCAATGGATAGCAAATAGTATTCTAGCTAATGTAATATATACTCTGCTCTTGCTTTCTAGGGACTCAGAATTATATTTGCAGATGGATCAAGGATTATATTTCGACTCAGTGCCTCAGGCTCTGTGGGAACCACTCTGCGAATTTATGCTGAAAGATATGAGAAAGATCCAAGCAAGCACAATAGGGAGCCACAGGTAACTGGCCATTGTTTTTACTTTTGTATTAGACTGTAACATATATTCTTCGTTCATTACACAAAAATAGCTGATTGGGAAAACTTAGTAGGTATGGTTTTAACTCTTCACTGCTGGAGCCATTTTTTCATCTTTTTGCACACATGCTAAAATGCACATTTTAGGCCTGATGATTACTTAACCTCCCTGGCGGTATGATTATTTGCCACCCCTGTGAAAGGGGCCAAAGGGTGCTTTAGACTCCTAGGGGTTGATTTTCTAAAGGCAAATAGACTGTGCACTTCACAAAGTGCAGTTGCACTCTGCAAGTGCAGTTGCTCCAGAGCTTAGTAAATGTGGTAAACCTTCCCTTTGGAAAGAATATCCAATCACATGCAAGGAAAATTTAAAAAAAAACAGCATTTTTGCTTGCACATGATTGGAAGATTGAAGTCAACAGAGCTTCTGCTCCTTTACTAAGCTCTGGATCAACTGCACTTGCAGAGTGCAACTGCATTTTGCAAAGTGCACAATCTATTTGCCTTGTAAATCCACTCCCTGATGTAATTTCTGCACTCTGTTGAAGCTGATCAAGCACAGACTAGCCAGAGCACCCAGGAATTGATGGCTGTGAACCTGGAAGTACTCAAAGTTGAGTGTGCTAAATGCAATACAACTTTCAAGACTCTCAAATTAATCTCAGCTTTGAAAGGCTTAATTGACAGTGGCTGTGGAGGGATGGTAAACTTAGGCAGTTGATTCATGTTTTTATCGTCCACCTCCAAACTTCCATGGTGACCAGAAGGTTGAGTACCCATCGCTGTGGCCACAATGCTTCATTTTGCTTTGTGGCAATTTAACCCAGCATGTAGAGTTTGATGGGTGACACTGCCTGTCAAACAACTGCATGCCAAACACAGCTATGGTGGTTGATATAAAATCTCCCTAAGGCCTCATATCACGGGCGTTTTTTACAGCCACTTTTTTTAGCGTTTTTTACAGCTCTCCATGATATGCAATGGCCCCACAAAAACTCCAACGTTTTTGAGCTGTAGAGGGTGTCAGCGTTAGTGAGCTGTAAATAGAATGCGGGACCAGCGCGTTTCGAGGCTGTAGCATTTTGGCGTTTATGGCGCTAAGCCGGCAAAACGCTCACTAACACTCACTAACGACGTACCGACATTAACCGGCATTTTCCGGTTAAAAAAATAGCAGAGGACTGTTTTTTTTAGAAACGTCTATTGACGCCGACGCTCACTAACGCGCATTAACGCTCATTAACGCTGATGCAAGACGCTGATTTTTCCCTGACGTCGGGCCCGACGTTTTGTTTATTTTTTTTCATACGCCTGTGTGTGTGAGGCCTTAGGATGGCATCAAAAACAGAAGTGCAGGAGGCAACAGTATTGTCTTTTGAATGCCTATAAACTGTGTTGCATTTCAGAGGACAGTAAAGTCTGCCATCCTGAAAGAAGCCAAAAAGTATTTTCTTTTTTGCATTATACATATATCCACCACCAGCACCAACAATATAAGCACTCAATACAGTTTAATTGATCTAAAATTCATAAAGGGCTCATAGTGGAAAAGAGAATGATCAGCTATGTTTGTAAACTGTTAAGGCAAACTTCACCAGGAACAGAATGGAGTATCTCGGTTTTTAACCACTTGCCGACCGCCGATCGGCATCTGACGGCGGCAAAGTGGCTCGTTCCCGCAAATCGCCGTCATACGACGGCGGCTGCGGGAACGAGTTTAGTGAGCGCGCGCGCGCCGCCGGAGGCGCGCTCGCGCGCTCACTGTGTCCAGGGGGGGCCAGGGAGCGGGTGCGGCGGCTTCGATTGCCGCCGGCTACCCGCGATGGCCCCCCCGGAGCGAGTGAGCGGAGGTCCGTGTATGTAAACTTTACGTGAAGGCTGTGACCACTTCCCTTCCCCAGCTAGGCAAGCCCCCATACAGTTAGAACACGTCCAGGGAACATAGTTAACCCTTAGCGCGCCCCCTGCAGGTTAACCCCTTCACTGCCAATGGCATTTACACAGTAATCAGTGCATTTTTATAGCACTGATCGCTGTATAAATGCCAATGGTCCCAAAAAAGTGTCAAAAATGTCCGACATGTCCGCTGAAATATCGCAGTACCGCAAAAAATCGCAGATCGCCGCCATTTTTAGTAAAAAATTAAAAAAAATTAAAAACCCCAAAAATGAATTCTCATCATCTGTAAACGCGACCACTTTTGCGCAAACCAATCAATAAACGCCGATTGCGATTTTTTTATCGCAAATATGAGGAAGAATATAAATCGGCCAAAAATGGTGAAAAAAATGTTTTTTTATATTTTTTTTTTGGATTTGTATTTTAGGAAAAAGTAAGAAATTTGGGTTTTTTTGCAAAATTGTCGCTCTTCTTTTGTTTATAGCGGCGATCAGAAATGACGCAGCGGTGATCAAATACCACCAAAATATGGCAAGTGATGGTGCGCAAAGGGGTAGATGCGTGCAATAAAAGAGATACGGGCATTTAGTGTATAAGAACAGGAAAGGAATGAAAGGGAAAAAACGAAATAATGCTAAAAACAAGGAGAAAATATATTTATGCACCATATAAAAACAAGCATATAAAAAACGGACAAGATAGGTATATATTAACCAGTCCAAAGAAGTGCACCAAGGGCAGCCTGAAAGTAAGGACCCAGATCACGTAGTCCAATAACTGCAAAGACAAAACACAAAGGCAGGCGCCTCTAAGTGCAATATGCTAAAACCGTTTAATTAGAAGGCAGAATAAAAACACTCACAAAGGTAGAGCAATAAAATGCATGTCGGCTGATCCTATATCATGTAGATTGCTGTCACTCTGGGGAGATCCGGGATGTGATGAGCTGGGGCCAACTCCTCTGTTCATCCGCGCCGTACCTAGATGTTGAAGCCGGCTGGTAGGAAGCGGGAGCGAGGCTTGGGATGCAGCTGGGCGGAAGTCCTAGCGTGACAGCGTCATCAAAGGGCGACGCGTTTCGTCGGCTGGCAGGTCAGGTACTGATCACTCTCGATTGCCTGAGGAAGTGGCGCAGGACACACACCACCTGACCTGCCAGCCGACGAAACACGTCGCCCTTTGATCACACAGTTGATCCAGAGGAAGACAAAAAACCCCAGCAAAGCATAATCCAATTTGCTATACCGGTAAAAATTCTTTCCTGATCCCCCGAGAGGCAATCAGATTTTCCCTGGATCAACTTTACCTATAAATGTTAGTACCCAATTATATTATGTACATTAACCACTTCAGCCCCGGAAGGATTTCCCACGTTAGGACAGAGAGCACTTTTTGCGATTCGGCACTGGGTCGCTTTAACTGACAATTGCGCGTTCGTGTGACGTTGTACCCAAATGAGATTTGCGTCCATTATTTCCCACAAATAGAGCTTTCTTTTGGTGGTATTTGATCACCTCTGTGTCATTTCTGATCACCGCTATAAACAAAAAAAGAGTGGCAATTTTGCAAAAAAAAAACAATATTTCTTACTTTTTGCTAAAATACAAATACAAAAAAAAATACAAAAAAACACATGTATTCATCGGTTTTGGCCGATTTATATTCTTCCTCATATTTTTGGTTTAAAAAATCGCAATTGGCGTTTATTGATTGGTTTGCGCAAAAGTTGCCGCATTTACAAACCACGAGAATTAATTTCTGCCCTTTTTTCCTTTTTTTTACTAGTAATGGCGGTAATCTGCGATATTGGGGCAGACATGTCGGACATTTTTTGGGACCAATGACATTTATACAGCGATCAGAGATTTAAATATCCACTGATTACTGTATAAATGTCATTGGCAGTGAAGGGGTTAACCTGCAGGGGGAGATCTAGGGGATCAGTAGATCTTTTGAATGCCCACTGACAGAGCGGGGAACCGCCGTGTTTACATTGGCGGTTCCCCGTTCTCCCTCTCTGCCAGGCAATCGCGGCTTGCCGGCAGAGATCGAGTCCACCTAAGCCGCAGCCACACTCTTGCAGAGTGAAGCGGGCCCACTACAGCGCACATGCAAGCCGCAGTTTATAGATGGCGATTCGTGGGGCGCTGTCACTCTTCAGCAGTAAAAGTACGCAAGCATGTCAGGAACTGGTTAAGGAAAGAATCCAGGCCTTTTTTAAAGCAATCGACTAGGCTGGCCAGAACCACCTCTGGAGGGTGTCTATTCCACATTTTCACAGCTCTAACTGTGAAGAAACCTTTCCATAGTTGAAGATGAAATCCTCCTTTTTCCTCTGTAAAGCGTGCCCCCTTGTCCTTTGTGATGACCTTAAAGTGAATAACTCGATACCAAGTTCACTATATGGACCACTTATATATTTGTACATGTTGATCATATCCCCCCTTAATCTCCTCTTCTCAAGAGAGAATAAATTCAGTTCCTCTAATCTTTCCTCATAGCTGAGCTCCTCCTATCAGTTTGGTTGCCCTTCTCTGCACTTTCTCCAGTTCCCCGATATCCTTTTTGAGAACTGGTGCCCAAAACTGAACTGCATAGGTGATGGACTGGCCAAGCAAGTCTCCAGATCTAAACCCTATTGAGCATCTGTGGGGCATCCTCAAATGGAAGGTGGAGGAGTACAAGGTCTCTAACTTCCACCAGCTCCATGAAGTCATCATGGAGGAGTGGAAGAGGACTCCAGTGGCAACCTGTGAAGCTTTGGTGAACTCCATGCCCAAGAGGGTTAAGGCAGTGCTGGAAAATAATGGTGGTCACACAAAATATTGACACATTTTCATTTAGGGATGTACTCACTTTTGTTGCCAGCGGTTTAGATATTAATGGCTGTGTGTTGAGTTATTTGAGGGGACAGCAAATTTACACTGTTATACAAGCTGTACACTCACTACTTTACATTGTAGCAAAGTGTCATTTCTTCAGTGTTGTCACATGAAAAGATAGAATAAAATATTTACAAAAATGTGAGGGGTGTACTCACTTTGGTTATTATTTTAGATCCACTATGCTCCGTTGATTGCATGTAATGGTGGGGCTGATGGTGGATATACTTTTTATGAACCTGAAGACAAAAAGCTTTTTAAGTACTGGGAATATTTGCCTGTTGTAATATGGAGAGGCCCAAGATCACCAGCCAGCCACTTGTAAAAGTAACAGTATTGGACTTCACAAAGCAAGCAAAAAAAAAAAAAAACAGGCTGTCTTCAGCAAAAATAAACGGTCCATAACTGCGGCCTCATGAAAAATAATACAATGGCTCACCACCAATATACCAGTCCCATACCTGGGTTAAGGTCCCTGTCTATTTCAGGGCACCACAAAGACCACAGGGGTTCAGCATCTTAGTTGTCAGACAGTACACACTTGCTCATAGTTGTGAACCACTCCACCTTTACTCTTGTGCAGACAAGTAAACCCTTTTAAGACCAAAGTCCCTTTAATTGGGTTTTGGAGGCTCTTTCTCCCCGAGCCTTTTTAATTCAGGGTCCCAAATTAGGACTTAACATTCCTGAGGGAACTGTAAATCAGTCCTCTTCTCTCAAATGGACTACCCCGGTACCCGTCATCCTGCATGGGTGAGAATCCCTGAGTACTCAAAAATGTCTTTTGAACTCTCCCTTAACCAGTTCCCACCCGGCCTATAGACAAATAATGGCCAAGCAGGATATTCACCATTCCAGGTGGACATCATATAACGTCTTACCTACACACACCTCGCACACGCCCCACGGGCCACACCGCGGCATGATCTGTCACCCGCTGTGTCCACTGAATCAGCCCTCTTCTCTCAACTGGACTGCCCTGGAGCCCCTTACTCTGCATGGGTGAGAATCCCTAAGTACTATTTGTGTGAAAATAATGATAAAAATGTAATTTGGGTTCAGCATTGCACTACCGCACAATTGTCTTTCAAAGTAGTCAGAAGACTCACTACAGTTCAGGAAACATGAAACTATCCTATGTAAAGGTGATATTGCGCTAAGGCACAAAAGTAAAAATGTGAAAATAGTGAAAACAGAGGCAAGCAGCTATACCTCAATCAAACTCATTGATAATCTAGTAATATAAAAATTTGTATAGCGCTCAAACCCTATTTGGAAGATAATTGGCAGTCCCATGAATAATAATAAACAAAATGAATAAATAAACAAATAAATAAGTTTGTGACAGTCAATTTCCAGTGAGACACAAGGTGTATAAATTCTTCAGTGAAGGTGATATGTAAACATCGCTTAAGGGCGCAAGTGAGATCCTCAAATAATGGTAAATTGGAGGCTTACCAGACACCTAATAGATAAAGGCATTGAACCATCCCAAGGAGATCCAGGCAGTGGGAATCACGTCACACTCTTCAAGGTGCTCCTGGGTTGGAAGAGACGTCCTCACATCAGCTCCGGATCTTTGCAGGGTCCTCTATCCACTGGGGTGTAAACCTTTGATTCAGTGGGCGGTGCGTCACACAATCCTTGACGATGGAGTAGGTCTTACTTGTAAGACAGAGATACCACGAAGACACCTCCCCGTGATGTAAGCAGATGGGGGATGGAGTTGACCAGTGGTCCAAAAATAGATAAACAACCGAGGGGGACGAAAAAGACTCGGAATAGTGTAAAAACCCCTACTTTCCTTAGTTTGTTGTCTGTACGGTTAAAATGGGACTATACAGCAAATAACATTTTTCCCTTAGCAACAAATTCTATTATTAAAGTGTTACTAAACCCACAAAAGTAAAATCAGTCTGTATATGCAGCAAAGCACACTTGTTATACTCACTGTGGAACCTAAGGGGTTAATCCTCTGCATTGTGTAAAAAGGCAGTAATCTTCTCTGATCCTCCCCTTCTTCCAATGTCCCCAACCAATCTCCTTATAGAACAGAGCCTTGGGGATACCCTGCACATGCTCAGTTTTGGGTGCATTGCTAGGGAGTTTTTTTTTTATTGGGAGGGTGCATGTGATAAGCACAGGGCCAATCAGCACTGTTCAGACATCAGACAGAGGGTCAGGGGTCCTGTAGCCTTATAGGATAGCCAGAGCAGAATGAAAACTCCTCCTACAAGCTTTAACCAGGCACTCAGAAGTCATAACACTGCTATATACTGATGATGAGAAAAGGTATTTAGCAGCTTATATTTATTAAAATAATTGCATTTTCATGTTATGTGTACTGTGGGAGACCAGATATAGTGAATGCAGGGTCCCGGGTTTAGTAACATTTTAAGTTTTACTAATACAGAGCATGTACCAAGGGTGTCATCATTGCCTAGGACAGCATGTCAAAATACAGCTCTCATGTGATTGCCAAGTATAGTTTGTAAGCCTCTCCTGGCAGTGTGCACTGCAGACCACCTGGCATAGGTGATGTTAGTGACTGTGCATAAAGTGGAGCTAAATTCTGCAATACTTACCTCTCCTTCAACGTCACTCACAGACACCTGCATTTTCGACCCGGCTTCTCTCAGGCGCCAGGCTGAGGTCGTCTTCTTTGACTGGCGCCACGTGGTATTACAACTGTGCATGCTCAGGAGTGCAGTCAATTGTGCAGCTCATTGTACATTTCAAGGAACACTGCAAGCAGGCAGGTAAAAAGAGCCTGCCTACTGGCAGTTTTTTAAAAGCGGGACTTAAGTGCTGCTTTCAGAGCCCAAAATTGAAGCTCTAAGGCCCCGCTGGACGAGCTCCGCTAGCTCAGCTGGAGATCGCTCCGTTGATCCCCGCTGAGCAGGCAAATGACAGGTCCGTCTCTGCTCACTGTGCAGAGACAGACCTGTCAGAGCCCCGTTGTTCTCTATGGGCAGATCGGATGAAAACGGACAGCATGTCCATTTTCATCCGATCCCATCCAATCCGCTGGACGGATGGCAAACGTATCTCCATCCATCTGTTTAGAGCGGATCTTGTCGGATCTGATGGCAGGTGGGTGTCAGCGGACATATCTCCGCTGACATCCGCCTGCCCATACAAGTCAATGGATGGCCCACTCGGATCCTCCTGAAAAAACAAACAGGCGGAACCGAGTGGGCCCATAAAGTGAAAGGGGCCTAATGATGTTTATGCATACCTGTTAATACACCTCCTAACAAAATAACGTCACAACTAGATAAGGACATGACAAAATGTTCTCATCTGTAAAGCGAGTGCAGTATAATGCAATCGTAGAAACTGTGAACACGTGAAGATTGTTTGTATATGAACACAATACAGACACTGGAACATCCTTGAGTAATTGTTACAGCTGACGCCACTTATGGAATCATCAGGAAAATAGAGTTGTTTATTAACAGTTGCTGTGTTCAGTCAATGATTTCTAGAAGTCAAGAAACTGTGGTGTATGACCTTCTATGGGAACAGTAAAATCTTAATTCTTGTTACAAAAATAACCTTATGAAACACAACAGCAGTGCAATGAATTAATTCATAGTGGTGTCTTATGTGAACAACAAATATGACGTTGTGTTCTCAGCGTACTAATGAACCATACCCACATTTTGATAGCAAGTAGAAGGAAGAAAACATGTAGGTGTTGTCTGTAACATCCAATCAGATTCTTGATTTGCTGCTACGTGTTATGACTGAAGACTGGCTACTGGTTAATTGTTTTTTTCATCACCTTCACTATTTCTGTCTACAAGAAGGGGAAATACACTGCACATTTCATCAACATACTTGCACATGTTACTTCTGTCCTTGAGAATACAAAATTGTGGGTGGCTGAATGTTCACTACACTCTTACATGCATCAGTAAATACTAACATTGTAAATGTTTATTGCAATTTCTTATTGGCATTGAAGTTTATGTAAACTGGATGACATTTAAAAGAGAAGTATGGACTTAATAAAAGAAAACATTTATACTCACTTAGGTGGATGCAGCATCAGTCCAAAGCTGCATCTCTCCCCGCCGGCTCTGTAGTGAGAACTGAGTGATCAAGAACTGCTGATCACTCAGTTCTCCCCATCCGCTCTGAGCAGCGAGCCGTGACTGTCAGTCAGGCCGGGTTCACACTTGTACGACACGACTGTTGTACGACTGTCATCCTACTTTGCCCTGCGACATTGGTCCTACATCGGTCCTACTTCCATTGGACTTGAGTGAACAGGATATGATTTTACTCTGACATTGAGATAGTCCGACTTGTCCTTTGACCAATAATAACTATCCCAGTGTGACATAAATTCCTTTTCCAGCTGCTGTAATCACCATGTCAGATGTCCCAAGTAGGATTTTTAGGATGAGGATCCAACTTTAAACCGAATTCAATGATATTGAATGGGCTGAAAACAGAGCAAAGTTGGACCAAAGTAGTGCAGGAACCTATTCTAAAGCTGGACCGACTTGTGTCGGACCAGTTAAGACAGCTCTCATAGGGAACCATTGATTTGTACACGTCAGAGCGTATGTGGCACCAGTGTGAACAAGGCCTAACCGGCTCTCTACTCTGCCCTTCCAGCGCTCACTGGAGCACTAGGGTATACTTTGCGGATCGCTGAGAGGTTGAGCCAGTTTCTAGCCAAGGCTTCTGGGTGGATTCCGACTATATAGCCATAGTGACATCAGCCAACAGTAAACTTTAGCCCAAATGCTCAGCTCACATTTGTAGTGCTGTAGTCTCATTCAGCATTCCTGTTCAGCAAAAAGACAGCCAAAAAAAAGATATTGCCTCCTGAATGCCTGCAAGCCACAACTCTACTGCCCTCTGAAATGCAATCCGCCGGGAGGCAGTTGAGACAGTGACACATAAACTTAGCCTTTGGTTAAAAGCATAGGTGTGCGCAGCCTATTGCATTAGGGTGCGCACCCCAAAGCTCAAACACACACGCCTTTCTCTACAGCCTCAGCTGCAAGGGACAGTGAATGAATGGGAAGTGCTCTGTGCTAAGCGGCTTTCTGTTCATTCACTAACTGAAGCACAGTAAACACTTACTTATGTAGTAAGGACAGAAGCTGGACTTTGTTCTTCAAGACACTCTCCAGTGTCTCCTTTCTAGCTGGCACACCCAATTAAGCTGATATGAGGGCAGGGGAAATCTTAGCAACACAGTCTCAAAGATCCTCTCACAGATCTGTACTCACACCATGTCCTGGGACAGTCGGTAGCCCTTTCTCTGCCAACCTCCAAGCGACACTTTGCCACTGCAGTATCAGACCGAATCCAAAGACATCCTACCTCTGTCAGCTTTCAAAGAACTGTGGGTTGCAGCTTTAGCATCCAGATAGGCCTCGGCTAGGCCTAGCAGCCAGAAGCCTCCTGGATAGGCTCTTGGGCCTAGCAGCCAGGAGCTAAGCACATACGCCTCCACCCCTCAGGCTTAGGTGGGCTGGAACTCCTAACCTTGAGCCCATGTGCTCCTTTTTATGTGAAGGTGTTCACCCAAAATGCAGTGGGGCATCACTCCCCTGCTAGTTGGTCAGAAGCACCCTCAAATACACCTGCTGTCACTGGCTGAGGTTTTCTCCCTCTGTCCAATAGGGACCCATACTACTGGACAGGGTAAAACTTCTCCAGACCACATGAATCAGCACCAGAGCACACTGAGCAGACCTTACTTAAATCAATGCTCTCTGGTATGCAGAAAGCATATACATTTACCTGTCAGCTCTCCTCTTAAGCAGAGAGAGCCACAACTATATACACTCACTAGTACCAAACTAGGAGGACGCTACACTTAGTAAGGAAAACACTTTACTATGCTTCAGACATGAATGCACACAGTGAGTGAGTGTGTTCACTATGTTCATTTAGAAAAGAAATGGTCGGTAAACAACATATTGACTACCCCTTCCCCTGCTCTCTTTCCTGAGAGGAGAAAAGCCAGCAGCGGGGGGGGGGGGGGGGGTTATGCAGGGGTAAGTCTGGGCAGTAGGGAAAACTGGCACTGAATATAGTGGTTAGGGTGTGCCCAGGCACACCTGGCACACCCCCTGCGCGCGCCTATGGTCAAAAGCTAACTAAGCTTAAACCTGCTCCCATCCCATTCTAAACCCTATGTTGACTACCATGTAAAGGAAAGATCTGTACATTTACCTAATCTAAGAGAGCTCCGTTCTGGTCACCTGATTTATCCAGCAGCCAGCTTCAGTGAAGAGGAGAGAACAACGACAATGACTGCAGAGCCTGGGAAGTGATGCCACCCATAGAACTTACTATCGGTGAATCCACTGGTCCCTGTCCCTCCTCTACACTGAAGCTGGCACTGGGATCCAATCACATGATTGCACTGGAGCGCCCTTAAATTAGGTAAGAATACACATCTTTCCTTTACAACACACTTTTCCCTGATTAATGGGAACATATTTACCTATTATGGTGGTTAACTTCATCTAATCGTAAAAGGGAAAGTTTCTCAAATTTAAAGGGGTAATAGATTCCTAGTGAATTGGGGGAGCATATCCTGAAGGCAGTCTTTTACATGCTTTGATGACTAATCCCACTTAGGCACTGGGTTCATAAGCACTTCTTTAACAGCGATATTTAAGTAGCAGCGATGTTTTACTCTTTTGATGAGATATGTATTTTGAAAATATCCTGCTGAATGGATGAGAAGTGTGAATTAAGGCATTATAATGCATGGAGATGGTTTTTGATGGCTTTTTAGAGTTGTCTTAAAATTATATCAATATGCCTGGAAAAGGGACCTTTTATGTGCCTTAAGTCATCTCATCCTCAAATCTAGCCATGGCTCAAAGAACTACATTTTCCATGATACTTGGAGTAGTCAAAGCTATGGGTGCTAATTAGGCAGTCCCTTGCTTGCAAGTAACCACCCATATAACCATGCAACACTGTCATTTACCTGCCAGGAACATTGACATTTGCATATGCTGTTTATCAAGACGTCCTATGCCCCTGGAAGATGTGTAATAGGACAAAATATGCGTAGGGCGGAGCCTAGCGGTGACACCATCACATCTGCCAGAGTGAACGGAGTGGTGGTTAGTTTGAAGCCTGTATACCTACTCTGTCTTGTAAGTAGCTTTACCCTGCTTTTAAAATAAAGGAGGCACAGCATTTTCTACACTAGGGAGTTTTTTTATGTGCTTTCTTTACTGAGTGCTGCTGATTCTGTTAATGCTGGAAACCATTGTCTGAGGAGGTGTTGAGTGTATAGAAGGTTGCATTTGTCCACCTGAAGTTGGCTGGAGAATGCTGAGCTTGCTTATACTTCCATGGTATTGGGCTCTAGGGGTCCGATAAGCATCATTATTACTTCTTTGGTGGAGGCACAATGGATTTACTATTACAACACTGAAGATTTAGACTAGCCACTTGAAGACCAGGCCTTTTCCCAACCTCCAAACATTATATATTTTTTTAACGCAAAGGCTCTAGAAAATAAATTGGTGGTGCAATTTTTTATGTTACGCGGTATTTGTGCAGCGGTTTTTCAAATGCAATTTTTGGGAAAAGATACACTTTTTTGAATTCTAATGCAAAAAACACAATACATAACCCAATCTTTTTGTCAAATATAAAAGATGATGTTACGCCGAACAAATAGATACCAAGCATGTCACGCTGTAAAATTGCACATGCCCGTGCCATGGCGACAAACAGTGTAAATTTTACTATCCATAGGCTAAGCTTTAAAAGCCTTTACAGGTTATCACTTTAGATTTACAGAGAAGGTCTAGTGCTAGAATTACTGCCCATGATCTGACGTGTGTGCCGAAGCACACATTCGCCTTTGCTCAGTAGCGCGTGGGATGGGGACACTTTCATTTTTTTTTAATTGTTATTTTTTTTTTTTTTTACACTGTTGCTTTAATTTTCTTTTAGCACTTTTATTGCTGTCACAAGAAATGTAAACATCCTTTGTGACATCAATAGGATTGTGATAGATACTCTTTATGGAGAAATCTGAGGTCTATAAGACCCCAAATCCTTCCTCTGCCCTTAAAAGCATTCAAAACACCAACATTGGTGCTTTTGAATACTTTCAATTTTCAAAATAAAGACGCCTTTAACATCCGGGTAAACCGAAAGTAATGTCATGCCATTGCTTCCGGGTTACAAAGCCAACCCTGGCTTTGTATGGGTCTCAGACTAGCCAGCAGACGTGCCGGCTGGTAGCTCGGGTCTCCCAGTGGAACGGGAGAACCCGAGAGAGCTGCGGATGGCAGATAGAGGTTAGCCTCTCCAATTGCTATTACAGGAGAGCCGACTGTTAACTCTAACAAAACGGTACTGGGGTACAACCACTTGAAGTCAAATGACGTACTAGGTACATGATTTGGTGGCAAATGGATGAAGTAGGAAATCCTTAAAAGCTTTCTTAGATTTGTTTATGCTGTGTCCTATTGGCAAGATTTCCCTTTACTCCCAGTCCTAGAGACACAACCAGAAGTAAGAGGAAATCTCTCTAAATATGTAAACAATAATCCTATCTGGCAATTAGAATTATCAGTCTTCTGTAGACAAGTAATTGGAGGTGGGTGAAATATTACAGAAATACAGGCAAAAGTGTAAAAACAAGATAACTGACAACATTGGAGACGATTCTATTTTAATTATACATTCTGTATTCATAAAGGCAATAAGTACATACTGTTGCCCTACAAAATGAATGTGGGATAAAAGACTTGCCAAAATGTGGATTATTGGGTCATATACCAAAGGTCTGAACTCAGCTGCAGTATGAGATAAGAACAGATAAAGACTTTAAGCACTAATAAATGTCATCATTGAGACATATAATTACACTCTTGTCTGACTTACAACAATTGTAAGCCCAGTATCATGAATGTTGGCAGGTAAACTAAATGTCCTTTAATATCCGGCAGAGGATACAGCTGTCTTATGTTATTATATCTTATGATGGGATTGCTAAAAACCTTTATTGAAGGGATGTGGATCGTGAATTCTGATTAAAAGATTAGAGAAAAAATGCAGTTTTAGTATGTTTTCCTACTTGTTAGAGTCTGTAAGATTTATATATTGCATATTAAATACCATTTAGGCATTTGCTTAAAGTGGTTCTAAAGCCTTAACGTTTTTAACCTTAATATATACTCTGCATTAAGGTAAAAAAAACCCCTCTGTATCCAGGATTCCCCCCCCCAGCCCCCTATCTTATAATTACCTGAGCCTTATCTCGATCCAGTGCTGTGCATGAGAGCAGCTCTCTCTCACAGGTCATTTTAATAGCAGTGGGAGTCATTGGCTCCTGCTGCTGTCAATCAAATCCTATGACAAGGGAGCAGGGGGCAGGCCAAAGCCATGCTGTCTGTGTCTATGGACATAGGCAGCAGGGCTCGGGAGCAAGCCTACACATGTGGCTTGCTAGAGGAGTTACTCGGGAGGTAGGAGTTGACAGGAGCGCCAGCGGGGGACCCCAGGAGAGGAGGTTGGGGCTGTACTGTACAAAACCATTGCACAAAGTAGGTAACTATAACCCCTGAAGAATTAAAAGTTTAGAATCACTTTAATTGCAATGAAAATGTAAAAAAAAAACCCAAACCTATAAAAGGCTGCTTGTGGTAAAAGTGAAAGCAAACAATGTACGCTTAGAAGATAAAGCTATGCTTTAATAGGCTCAATGAGGCTGGAATTTAGGTTTGCCGCTACCATGGGTTCAAGGCAGTGGCTGCTGGTGAAATTTTAGGATGGGGGGCACCAGAACATGCCCTTCCTTTTTGACACCTCCCACTTCTCATAAGCCCCACCCCTTATATATTCCACCCATTGTCTCAGGAGTATACAGCCCAGCTTCACTAGATAGGGTATACAGCATCGCCAGATAGGAGTATATACAGCATAACCAGATAGGGGTATATACCGCATCACCAGAGGGGTATATAGCATCACCAGAGGGGTATATACAGCATCACCAGAGGAGTATATACAACATCACCAGAGGAGTATATACAGCATCACCAGGGGAGTATATAGCATCACCAGAGGAGTATATAAAGCATCACCAGAGGAGTATATAGTATCACCAGAGGAGTATATAGTATCACCAGAGGAGTATATAGCATCACCAGAGGAGTATATACAGCATCACCAGAGGAGTATATAGCATCACCAGAGGAGTATATACAGCATCACCAGAGGGGTATATACAGCATCACCGGAGGAGTATACAGCATCACCAGAGGGGTATATACAGCATCACCAGAGGGGTATATACAGCATCACCAGAGGAGTATACAGCATCACCAGAAGGGTATATACAGCATCACCAGAGGAGTATACAGCATAACCAGAGGGGTATATACAGCATCACCGGAGGAATATACAGCATCACCAGAGGGGTATATACAGCATCACCAGAGAGGTATATAGAGCATCACCAGAGGGGTATATATAGAATCACCAGAGGGGTATATACAGCATCACCAGAGGAGTATACAGCATCACCAGAAGGGTATATACAGCATCACCAGAGGAGTATACAGCATCACCAGAGGGGTATATACAGCATCACCAGAGTGGTATATACAGCATCACCAGAGGAGTATACAGCATCACCAGAGGGGTATATAGTATCATCAGAGGAGTATACAGCACCACCAGAGGAATACATAGAGCATCACCAGAGGGGTATATACAGCATCACCAGAGGGGTATATACAGCATCACCAGAGGATTGTACAGCATCACCAGAGGGGTATATACAGCATCACCCCCCCCCCCAGGGCAGTCAGGACATGAAGTCCCGCACTTACTGCATCTAGGAGCAGGCAGCAATGGTGGGCAGCAGGCACTGGCAGGCAGCATTGTCCGGTGAGTGGAGAACGGTGTCCGGAGAGTGGGGAGCGGTGTCCATTGAGTGGGGAGCAGCTGCTTCCAAGAAAGGCATCCAATAGGATCGCCTGTCTTCACTGCCAATCGGCAACCCGGTAACATACCAGCGCTACCTGATTGGCAGAGAGCGGTTCAGTGTTAGGAAGGCAAATGTTCATTTGCCTTTCTAAGGGCTTGTGGCGGCATGCTCTGCCCTTACCATGGCTGAAACAATGTAGGCAAAGACTGCAGATCACAAAAGTGCTGTCGGCGGCAGATATGTTAAAAAAGTCCCATACTGGAGAGCTTAGTTCCCCACAAAATACCCTGTACAAAATGCAGTTCTGCCTTCTCCCCCAGAATTGTTCTCCTCTCGAATCGGTGGCACCAGTGGATGATCTGCCTCCTCCTCATTTACCTTTTCATCTTCGCTGAAGCTAACTGTGCAGAAAGCTCCAGCCACTGGAACATCCATGCCTAATGCTGCTTCTTGCTTGATGTCCCGCTCCTCTTTAGTCAGATTAAAAGGACCCTCTTCCCATTATATGGCATTTTTAAAAACTCATTGGAAGCAGGAACAGGCCTGCAATTGTAATTTATTTTAAAAACAGTAATGAGTCAAACAGGTGCAGAAAAATTGGGCCTTGTGTGTTGCTGGTGGAATAACACTATAACCCCTCGCAGTTACTCTTGTTGGCCGCAGGAATAGGCCCTGCTGTTAAATTTAAAAAAAAAATTGTTATGACATGGTGGTGCTCTAAACACAAAATATTGTTGGAAGCTAGCATCATCAGGATTAAGGACAGGAGGAATAGGATAGGTAGCATAGGCAGTCTTCAAGGGATACCAGATCCCTAGCAAATTCAGTCAGTTGCATCAGCATTAGGGATTGATAGCTGCTGATCCAGGACTGATTCATTTTTATAAATGTGAGCCTAACAATGGAGTCTGTGGACAAAAATTGGGCCTTGGGTGTTGGTGGTGGCCAAACACTGTAACACCTAGCAGTTACTCTTGTTGGAAGCAGGAATAGGCTCTGTAGTTGTAATTTATTTAAAAAATTGCAGTGACATGCCCCAGGAAAACAGGTGCAGAAAAATTGGGCCTTGGGTGTTGGTGGTGGCAGAACACTGTAACACCTAGCAGTTACTCTTGTTAGAAGCAGGAACAGGCCCTGCAGTTGTAATTTATTTTAAAAACTGTAACACTGTTACAGAACACTGTAACCCACTCGCAGTTACTCTTTTTGGGTGCAGGAATGGGCCCTGCTGTTAAAAAATGTTTTAAAAATTGTTATGACATGCCCCTGTAGAACAGGTGCAGAAAAATTGGGCCTTGGGTGTCGATGGTGCTCTAAACACAAAATATTGTTGGAAGCTAGCATCATCCGGATTCAGGACAGGATAAATAGGATAGGCAGTCTTCAAGGGATCCCATATCCCTAGCAAATTCAATCAGTTGCATCAGCATTAGGGGCTTGATAGCTCTGATCCAGGACTGATTCATTTTTATAAATGTGAGCCTAACAGCGGAGTCTGTGGACAGGCGCACTATTTTATCCGTTACGAACCCTCCAGCTGCACTGAATGTCCGTTCAGAAAGCACGCTGGATGCAGGACAGGCCAGTAGCTCGATTGCATATTGAGCAAGTTCCGGCCAGTGGTCCATCCTCAAGACCCAGTAACTCAGTGGATGCTCAGTTGGAAAGGTCTCCAAGTTTGCGCTTGCCCCTAGATATTCCTGCACCATATAACCATAGAATGCAGATGCTGACGATGGTTGCTTGAACCATCAGCCCAGGGCACTGAGGACTGAGAAATTGTTTAAAGGCATCGGTCAGCCGGCCACCTTCTCCACCGCTCTTCCTCTGACTGAAGGAAGCCTCAGAAACACTTTGTCCAGCAGCAGGAAATTGTAACCTCAAAGGGTCTGGAAAGGAATGGCACAAAATTTTCATCAAGCTTTCCTGAAAATGTTAAATCCTCTGTGAAGGCAGGATGAGTTCTGCAACTTTACCTTTGTAACGTGGATCAAGAATGGTTGCCACACAGTAATGATCCCAATCCTTGATACCACGAACCCTGGGGTCCTTTCGCAGACTTTGCAGAATCAGGGAGGCCATGCAGCGTAAGTTTGAGCAGACATGATAGTCCTCTGGGTCACTGAGGCTGACATTGTCAGGAACTACCTCTTCCCAGCCACATACAACTCCTTGGGTTTCTAGGAACTGAAAACCATCCCTTAAAGATTGCTGTGTGTTATCCTCTACATCCACGCTGACACAATCCTCCTCCTCCACCTCCTCTTCTTCCTGTGTGTTTGGTGGCCCTGCAGGAATGCTATCTACATAAAGGGGGCCTTGAGAGGAAAGGAAGTCCTCCTCTACCTCCCTCTGTTCTGGCTCAAATGCCCTGTCCATTATACCACGAAGAGTGTGCTCCAGCAGGAAGACTAGAGGGACAGTGTCACTGATGCATGCATTGTCGCTGCTCACCATCCTTGTGGCCTCCTCAAATTGTGACAGAACAGTGTATGCATCCTTGATCATTAGCCACTGGCGTGGTAAAAAAAACAAGCTCCCCTGAGCCTGTCCTGGTGCCATACTCACAGAGGTACCCATTGATGGCCCTCTGCTGTGCATGCAGCTGCTGCAGCATTGCCAATGTTGAGTTCCAACTGGTGGGCATGTCTCAAATGAGGCGGTTGGTGGGCAGGTTCAATTCCCGCTGAATGTCAGTCAGCCCAGCACTGGCACTGGAAATGACCACAGACTTTTCTGGCCTGCCTCAGAACATCTGGTAATCCTGGGCACCTGGCCAACAAATGCTGCACCACCAAATTCAGGATGTGTGCCAAGCATGGAACATGTGTGAAGTGTCCCTGTCGGAGGGCTAAAGAGAAGGTTATTGCCATTGTTGCATACAACCATTCCTGGCTCAAGATGATGTGGCGTCAACCACCTCTGAGCCTGCTCCCTGACAGAATCTCTGCCCCTGTGTGGCTCCTGTCCCCTAGGCAGACCAACTCAAGCACCACATGGCATCTTTTAGCCTGACTGCTTGCGTAGCCCCTAGAATACTTTGCGAGCACTGCTGGTTCAGTGGACACTGCTGCAGAAGAGACCACAGAGGAAGAAGAAGAGGAGGGGGTGGAGGAAGCAGATGTGGCAGAAACAGCACCATTTTTTTGGAGGCATGGTAGCGGAACTAGCTCCAACACCTAACTGTGTCCTGCATCCTTCCCAGCTGCCAGCAGAATTACCCAGTGCGCCGTGAAGGAAAGGTAACGTCCCTGACCATGTCTGTTGGACCATGAGTCAGCAGTAATATGCACTTTGTTGCTGACTGCCCTGTCCAGGGAGGCCAAAACATTGCCTTCCACATGACAGTAGAGCATTGGAATGGACTTAAGTGAAAAGAAATGTCTTTCGGTACCTGCCACTGTGGTACAGCACATTCCACAAATTTACAAAAGGGGGCAGAGTCTACCAGCGGAAAAGGCAGCAGTTGGAGTGCTAGCAATTTGGCCAAGCTAGCATTTAAATGCTGAGCATGGGGATGGCTGGGACAGTAGTTTTTTTTACAGCTCAGAAACTGGGGTAGAGAAATTTGCCTGCTGACATCAACTGGTGGTGTACTGCTAGCAGATTGGCTGCAAGTACTTGTGGCACCCATTCCTCTCAGTGCCAGCTTTTGAGAGCACTGGAGGTATAGTAAGGGTTGAGGTCACAGATGAGGAGCAAAGAGAAGTCCGCCTTGTTTTATGATGTGGGTCTTTGAGGTGCTGTTGCCAACGGACTGCATGGCAGGTTGTCATATGCCTTGTCAAGCATGAAGTGCCCAAGCGGCTGCTGTTCTGACTGCGCTTGATCCAATTTAGACATAGATTGCAAACAGCAAAAGTGCGATCTATTGCACACGTGTTGAAAAAATCCTGCACCATTGAACTTTTGGAAGTCAGCGGGGAGTCAGCAGTGCCCTGCACCTGTGGAGCTCTGTAGTGTGATGCAATAGGGTGGCTGTCCTTAAGCTAGCCCCTGGAGGACATCCTGCCTCGTTGGAGTTGTGCCTCCTCCCCTCCTCATTTTCCTCCTCTCTTCTCTCAGGCATCCAAGTACAGTCAGTGTCCTCATCATCCCCTCCCTCCTCATCACTGGAGCAAACCTGGCAGTATGCTCCAGCTGGGGGAACATGACTGCTAGATTCTGGTCCTTCTGTAGCACCCCCTCTCTCTAGGCTCACGTTACTCCCTTCCTCGACCTGGGAAACAACATTGGAGCCTTCGAATTGCTGTGCATCCTCCATCAGCATGTGACCCACACTATGGTCAAATAATTCTGGTGACTCCTCCGTGCATGATGGTGGGACTGCGGAAGGAGTAACTGTGGACAAGGAACAGGTGGAATAGGCCGCTTTGGCAGCTGCGTTGGAAGACAAACTAGTATGAG
Organism: Glandirana rugosa; assembly: GCA_018402905.1. Lineage (NCBI taxonomy): Eukaryota > Metazoa > Chordata > Amphibia > Anura > Ranidae > Glandirana > Glandirana rugosa. Next base: position 1,505,400 of record BLSH010065604.1, read on the forward strand.
CCTGGGTGAGAGAGGATAAAGAGGATGAGGACGGCTTAGTTATCCACTCCACCAACTTTTCTGCATGCTGTGGCTCAATAATACGGCTAACAGCAGAAAAAGAGGACAAGCATGACCCACAGAGGCTGCTTGCCCCCTTTTAGTGGCCTGGGAGTGTCTGCCTCTCCTTGGTGGCCTTCCGGACATGATGAGGATTTTTTCAACAATGCACTAAACTGTAGTATAAACTGTACACCGCTGAATGCACTATATATATATATATATATATATATATATATATATATATATATATATATATATATACACACAGTATCTCACAAAAGTGAGTACACCCCTCACATTTTTGTATATATTTTATTATATCTTTTCATGTGACAACACTGAAGAAATTACACTTTGCTACAATGTAAAGTAGTGAGTGTACAGCTTGTATAACAGTGTAAATTTGCTGCCCCCTCAAACTAACTCAAGACACTTTTTGTCCAAACCGCTGGCAACAAATGTGAGTACACCCCTAAATGAAAATGTCCAAATTGGGCCCAAAGTGTCAATATTATGTGTGTCCCTTATTATTTTCCAGCACTGCCTTAACCCTCTTGGGCATGGAGTTCACCAGAGCTTCACAGGTTGCCACTGGACTCATCTTTCACTCCTCCAGGATGACATCACGGAGCTGGTGGATGTTAGAGACCTTGCGCTCCTCCACCTTCCATTTGAGGATGTCCCACAGATGCACAATAGTGTTTAGGTCTGGAGACATACTTGGCCAGTCCCTCGCCTTTACCCTCAGCTTCTTTAGTAAGGCAGTGGTCATCTTGGAGGTGTGTTTGGGGTCGTTATCATGTTGGAATACTGTCCAGTCGTCGAAGGGAGGGGATCATGCTCTGCTTCAGTATGTCACAGTACATGTTGGCATTCATCGTTCCCTCAATAAACTGTAGCTCCCCAGTACTCATGCAGTCCTAGACCATGACACTCCCACCACCATGCTTGACTCTAGGCAAGACACACTTGTCTTTGTATTCCTCACCCGGTTACCGCCACACATGCTTGACAACATCTGAACCAAATAAGTTTATCTTGGTCTCATCAGACCACAGGACATGGTTCCAGTAATCCATGTACTTAGTCTGCTTGTCTTCAGCAAACTGCAGGCTTTCTTGTGCATTATCTTTAGAAGAGTCTTCCTTCTGGGACGATAACCATGCAGACCAATTTGATGCAGTGTGCAGCGTATGGTCTGAGCACTGACACGCTGACCCCCCCACCCCTTCAACCTCTGCAGAAATGCTGGCAGCACTCATACATCTATTCTCCAAAGACAACCTTTGGATATGATGCTGATCATGTGAACTCAACTTCTTTGGTCGACCATGGGGAGGCCTGTTCTGAGTGGAACTTGTCCTGTTAAACCACTGTATGGTCTTGGCCACTGTGCTGCAGCTCAGTTTCAGGGTCTTGGCAATCTTCTTATAGCCTAGGCCACCTTTATGTAGAGCTACAATTCTTTTTTTCAGATTCTCAGAGAGTTCTTTGCCATGAGGTGCCATGTTAAACTTCCAGTGACCAGAATGAGAGAGTGAGAGCGATAACACCAATATTAATACACCTGCTCCCCATCAACACCGAGACCTTGTAACACTAACGAGTCCCATGATACCGGGGAGGAAAAATTGCTAATTGGGCCCAATTTGGACCTTTTCACTTAGGGGTGTACTCACTTTTGTTGCCAGCGGTTTAGACATTAATGGCTGTGTGTTGAGTTATTTTGAGGGGATAGCAGATTTGCACTGTTATACAAGCTGTACACTCACTACTTTACATTGTAGCAAAGTGTCATTTCTTCATGAAAATATATAATAAAATATTTGCAAAAATGTGAGATACTGTATATATATTTACTATACTGTATGTATATATTCTTAAACTGCCTGAGCGGACCCTGTATACTATACACTGAATGAGCTATATATATAGTCTACACTAAATGCAGCGTATTTTATATGTATATATATATATACTATATAGAGTACATATATATTCTTACGCTGCCTGAACGGACTCTATATACAATACTATACACTGAATGAGCTGTATATATAGTCTATACTAAATGCAGCGTATTTTCTATAAATATATATATATATATATATATATATATATATATATATACGGTACATATATATTCTTACACTGCCTGCACCGATTGTATATAGGCTACACTAGATCTATATACTACACTGCCTGCACTGAGTGTATATACTCTGCACTAGATCTATATACTTCACTGCCTACACAGATGCCACTAACTAAACTAGCTATCTAAACTAGATAAACATCTGTCTCCAGTCTCCATGTACATACTACACATGACCTTATATAGTGTGGGGCGTGGACGGAAACCCCAGAGCCATGATTGGCCAAAGGCAGCCTGCCTTTTAGCCAATTATGGCTCTCACAGCAAAGCACGCTGTGATTGGCCAAAGCGTGCATGTCATATGCATGCTTTGGCCAATCAGCGGACAGCATTTCCTGCAGTCTAGCAATGCATTATGGGGTGCACAAATTTGGTGCGAACGCTCCATAATGTTCTAAATTCTGCGAACGGCCAAACAGCCAATGTTTGAGTTGAACTTATGTTCAACCTCGAACCAAGAGCTCATCCCTATTCAGGAGTAGAAAAAAAATACCTAGTACTTCTGGGTATGGTGCAGAATGGGACTCAATCCCTTTCCTTCAAAGTGTTGCTGGTTTTCGGCTGCTCAGGCAAACAGTGCCAAACATGAGGTAAGAGGGTCCTTGGCCCTTTGTAAGCTTCTAGTTTTGACATGGACTATAGACAGGACTAACTCTCTTCAATCATGGCTAAAGCAGGCAAGTAAAGAGAAGGTAACTATGTGCAGTTGGTGAGGCATTGACAAAGCACATGCTCACTTTTAGTTGGTGAGCATACATGAAGAAGCAGTAGATAGTTATGTTCTATATGTCTTGATATGTGTTTTGCCTCCCCAGTCTGAGCAATGAAGGTGTGATCTCTATTACTTACCCAGTTGTGGCGAGATAGCTATAAATCACAGTCTCAGTGGAGTTGGCAGACAGTGACTTGATCCAAACAACTTCTTGCAGATTGTAGAAAGCTTTCATCGAAAACTTGTTCAGATCTTGACAGGTAAACATTAGATAGGTGAAAAAATCATATGTCAGCTCCAGCAATAATCATGTGTTCAGAATAGTAGCTACAGGCACACTGAAGGAGGGTGGAACTAATTATACAAAGCATCTCCTAAAAGCGAGATAGGAACAAAAATATTAAAGACAAAAAACAACAATGCTTGAGTAACACGATAATATTACCATTAATCTTTTTTTTTTTTCCATAGGCTGTCCTGGGTCCTCTTATAGCTATTGCTTTGAAGCTTTCCCAGATTCATGAGAGGACTGGCCGAAAAGGACCTACTGTTATCACTTGAACACTTCCAACAGAAATCACCCAGGGCCAAAGACAAATGTGTGTGATCAGGAGAGATTATTACTGTTTTGTTACATAACCTACATTATTTTTCAGTAAACCTTTATTCCCAGAAGAATTAATAATAATGTTTCATGTTCCTCATAGATACTATGTAAAAAGCAATCATGTACCCTTTAGTCATGAAATAATGAGCCTTGTTTATGAATAAGTGTCAGTGTTATTCAAACATCCAATCAAATTTTAGCTTTTTTTTTGGGAAGAGTAGCAGAGAAAAGGAAAATGCTACTGGCTGCCATTGGCAGGAACAAACTGCTCACATATACTTTTAATACATGAGGTTCTATTCTGGCTAACATATAGGTGAACACGTACATTTATTAGTCCTGTGTGAAGCCATTGGTCTTGTAATGTTTAAGTCACTTTTTCACTTTTGTTGCCCAAAGATCAATGCAGAATCAACATTTTGAACTTTACACAAACTTGACACTTTTTATGACACGCTAGCCATTGACTGAGAAATACACACTACAAATATGCACATTACTGTATTTAATGTTTGTATCACTGTGACAAATCGCTGTGTTTACTATTTTTTAAACTGATCAATTCCTCTTTCTTCCAAACCAAAAAAAATAAGACACTTTGAAACTTCAGAGGCACAAAGGCACCTGTTCATACCTGTAAAGCTACAATGGAATTTTGCCTGCCAACAATACTCTCAAGTGGATGGTAGTGTGCTGTATATATAGAAAAAGCTTTCAATGGTGGTGGACTTTAATTTGATCATTTGAATAAAGTATGATGTTTGAAATTGTCTAGTGTGGCTTGTATTCCTATTACCCAGCAGTAACGCTGGCCATACATGGCTTGAATTTTTGACTGATCCTATATATATATATATATTTGTGCTCATGCCCTGGCAAAATTTATGATTTCTTGGCCATTTTTCAGAGAATATGAATGATAGCATAAAATACATTTCTTTCACTCATGGTTAGTGTTTTCTGAAGCTATTTATTATCAATCAGCTGTGTTTCCTCTTTTTAAATCATAATGACAACAGAAACTACCCAAATGACCCTGATCAAAAGTTTACATACCCTGGTGATTTTGGCCTGATAACATGCACACATGTTGACACAAAGGGGTTTGAATGGCTATTAAAGGTAACCATCCTCACCTGTGATCTGTTTGCTTGTAATTAATGTGTGTATATAAAAGGTCAATGAGTTTCTGGACTCCTGACAAACCCTTGCATCTTTCATCCAGTGCTGCACAAACATTTCTTGATTCTGAGTCATGAGGAAAGCAAAAGAATTGTCAAAGGATCTGCGGGAAAAGGTAGTTGAACTGTATAAAACAGGAAAGGGATATAAAGTGATATCCATGGAATTGAGAATGCCAACCAGCAGTGTTCAAACTCTAATAAAGAAAATGAGAGGTGCTGTTGAATCCAAACCACAGTCAGGTAGACCAACTAACCAGTAAATCTGCCAGGAAACTTGTTCGGGATGCAAAGAAAAACCCATGTGGTGTGGCTGCTTCAAGATGCACTATAAGTAGGCACTTGAAGAAAGATGGGCTGCATGTGACTCAATGACGTACTGGCTCTGCCTAACGCGTTTCATCATCAGACGTCATCATCGACTCCGATGATGTCAGATGATGAAACGCGTAAGCTGGAGCCAGTATGAGCAATGCGTCACATCCGGCTAAGCTTGTTGGAATGCATTGAGTGGTGGAATCTTGGTAGAACCTTCTGACTTTTCATGTAAGTGAACGGCTACTTGCATTACCATTACAAATTACTTGACACTATGGAGGTTTCTCTCTCTGTTTTATATGAGGAATCGGCTATAGAGAGCAGCGGGACCCATGGCTGTATTATCAACATTCCCATGAAGGGACGGAGCAGCCAAGTAACGGATCTTTAAAGTCATACTACAGGTTTTTGGGTGACACATTCTGGACATTTTTCCACACATTGTCAACGCCTATGCAAGGCAGGATGGACTAATATTTCTTGTATCTTTATACCAGAGACTTACTTACCTGGCATTTATGGTGGCATTGTGAGACCATATATATTTTTCAGCGCTTTTGCACACAATCATTAATTTGTATGAATTTAGATTTTGAGGCTTATTTGCACATAATTGCTTCTTGCACAGATATTGAGCTTTATTTGTTGTGTTTTACATATTTATTTAGGGGTTTGTTTGTTTTTTGCACACAACCAATAAGTTTGATTTAATTTATTTTAGCTTATTTGCACACAATTGTTTTTGCACAGAAATACGCATTCAGCTAAGGATTTAATTGTCTGAATTTGTACTTTGCAATTTTGCACATTATATTTCAACTGCACTTCACATGATCACCTTTTTAAGTTCACAATTTATATGATGGAATAGCAGCGCCATAGCCACAAAAACCTTCACTTTATAATCCATGTCCTTAGTCTGCTTGTCGTCAGCAAACTGTTTGCAGGCTTTCTTGTACATCATCTTTAGAAGAGGCTTCCTTCTGGGACGACAGCCATGCAGACCAATTTGATGCAGTGTGCGGCATATGGTCTGAGCACTGGCAGGCTGATCCCCCCACCCCTTCAATCTCTGCAGCAATGCTAGCAGCACTCATACATCTATTTCCCAAAGACAACCTCTGGATATGACGCTGAGCACATGCACTCAACTTCCTTGGTCGACCATGGCGAGGCCTGTTCTGAGTGGAACCTGTCCTGTTAAACCGCTGTATGGTCTTGGCCACCATGCTGCAGCCCAGTTTCAGGGTCTTGGCAATCTTCTTATAGCCTAGGCCATCTTTATGTAGAGTAACAATTCTTTTTTTCAGATCCTCAGAGAGTTCTTGGCCATGGGGTGCCATGTTGAACTTCCAGGGCCCAGTATGAGAGAGTGAGAGCAATAACACCAAATTTAACACACCTACTCCCCATTCACACCCGAGACCTTGTAACACTAACGAGTCACGTGATATTGGGGAGGGGAAATGGCTAATTGGGTCCAATTTGGATATTTTCACTTAGGGATGTACTTACTTTTGTTGCCAGCGGTTTAGACATTAATTACTGTATGTTATGAGTTATTTTGAGGGGACAGCAAATTTACACTGTTAAACAACACACACATGTACACACACACTATACACAATAAGGTGCACTGGGTAAGGGGGTAGGTACAGTGTTGTACCCATTGGCTGAGGAGGCATCAGAGAGGTGGAGCAACAGTAGCCTCTGGATTTTTTTCATACACTGAACAGTTGGCAGCCATGGTGATTAGGGTGTGCACAACCCCTGAACACGCCTATGCTGACAATTTTGGTTTGAACAGAGCAATACACCTTAATACATTTGTGTTCCATTGTCGTTTTTACTTCTGGTTGGTGTAATAATTATATAATATATATATATATATATATATAATTATAATAATTTGTAAATTATCCACATTTCTTTTGATGCAGATAAGCAAATGCATGTGAAGTATATTTCCATATGTAAATTAATGCCAGTGTTTTTAGACTTTCTTAACCACCAGTATTCGGTAGCATGGTATGGGTATGACACTGGTACCATGCACAGTAATTACAGTAGAGAGCAGTACACGCCCTTGTTAGATTGCTGGTGCTTCTCATGTTCTGCATATTCTACTGAATTACATTCATATAATCAGTTTGTAGACACAGTACATGTGTTTCACCCAAGAAATTATCAAGATGGAATTTGTGCTTCAAGGCTACACTTTATAGCAATCATTCTCTGCAGTTGTTTTCATTTAGAAAATTACTTACCGAAGGACGTTCATTTTTTCAGCGGTTCATTTTAAACAATAATTACATGGCAATAAAATGCAGCACCAGCCTGCTTAAGATTTTCATTTTTAATTTAAAGGGAAAGTATTATGTCCTTCCAATGAACACATTTATACTTGCTTTAAACTTATAAGCACAACTGTACAAATACTAAACGTGATGGACTGGGCAAGAATGTCTCCAGACCTAAACCCTATTGAGCATCTGTCAGGCATCCTCAAACGGAAGGTGAAGGAGCGCAAGGTCTCTAACAACCACCAGCCCTGTGATGTCGTCATGGAGGAGTGGAAGAGGACTCCAGTGGCAACCTGTGAAGCTCTGGTGAACTCCATGCCCAAGAGGGTTAAGGCAGTGCTGGAAAATAATGGTGACCACACAAAATATTGACAGTTTGGGGCCAATTTGGACATTATCACTTAGGGGTGTACTCACTTTTGTTACCAGCGGTTTAGACATTAATGGCTGTGTGTTGAGTTATTTTGAGGGGATGGCAAATTTACACTGTTATACAAGCTGTAAACTCACTACTTTACATTGTAGCAAAATGTAATTTCTTCAGTGTTGTCACATGAAAAGATAGTATAAAATATTTACAAAAATGTGAGGGATGTACTCACTTTTGTGAGATACTGTATATATATATATATATATATATATATATATATTTATATATATATTTAGCAGAGGCCTTATAGAATAAAATGATGGGTTTTGTAATTTTTATGTCACATGGTATTTATGCAGTGGTTTTTCAAACACATTTAAAAAAATAAAAAAACTTTAATGAATTTCATTGCACACAAACACAATATAATACATATAATATAATATATATATATATATATATATATATATATATATATATATATAAATACAATTTAAAAGATGATGGTATGCCAAGTAAATAGATATCTAACATGTGACACTTTAAAATTGAGTTTGCCCGTGGAATGGCACCAAACTACAGTACTTAAAATTCTCCATAGGTGACGCTTTAAAAATGTTTACAGGTTACCAGTTTAGAGTTACACAGGAGGTCTGGCACTAGAATTGTTGCTCTTGCTCTGACGTTCCTGACAATACCTCACATGTGTGGTGTGATCACCATTTACATATACTGTACGTGCGGGACCTACATATGTATTTGCACATAAGCGTGTGGGGATGTGTATTAACTTTATTGCTATCACAAGGGATGAACAATATCCCTAATGACAACGAGGGCCGTGACAAGTCCTCTTTATGGAGAGATCAGGGGTCTTTTAGACCCCAAATCTCTCCTCTGGCCTCCAGTGCAGCCAATCGGACACAAATTGGTCTGATCAACTGCTTTCCTGGCCGTTAACAGCCAGGTAAACAGAGAGATAGAGCCAGAGGTGACAAAATCACAGAGTTTCACAGAGCTCTCTCTGTGCTGTGCAGCCGTTGTCGCCAGCCACAGCGCTCACACGCTCTGCGATATGACGTGAGAGCCTGGAAAAGGTGGAGACAACAGGAGAGGGGGGACCCCCTTCCACCTCCCACAGAAGTGATTGAGTGACTGTTCAGCCACTCTAATCAATTCTGCCTCACAGGGAATTGCATGCTGAAAATGCTGATACTGGGATGATGCCTGTAGCTGCAGGCATCATCCCAGTATACCACTCCAAACTGAGGACGTCATATGACGGCCTATGGTTGACAAGTGGTTCCAAAGGCAAAACATTTTTTACCTCAATGCATTCCCTGCATTAAGTTAAAAAATGGCCCACTAACTTTCCCCATCTCTAAACACTTACCTGTCTCCTCTTACTGATTAATTGCTGCTCTGGCTGCAGCACCACTCTCCTCTCTTCCTTGTTGTACAGGAGACAATGAGGGCAGCAGGAGCCATGGGCTCCTGCTGTCAGTCAAAATATTACAAGGAGGGTGTTGGGGTCATGGCTTACCGGCGCCCTTGTTCCGTCAATTCTTGTAATGGAAGTGACGTACACCCCGCACTCCCGCAGTAAGGATACAGTGATAAGGCAGCAAGAGGACATCTTTTTACACCCACCGGGATTTAGCATTTCTCAATTATTTTTTTAACAGTAAACGGAGCATATTTAGTGAAATACAGGATTTGGAAGTCCATTGCACTGTTTTCATAATGAATTTTAAAAGCAGTGGCAAGCCTGCTGATCTCACAGGTTTGCTATTCTGACAGAACACCGCTGCTTTTACAATTCAACATCAAAACTTCCAAATCATGTATTTCAGTATATAAGCTCAGTTTACTGTTAAAAATAAGTGAGAAATGGAAAACTCTGGTGGGTGTAAAAAAGATGTCCGCTGTCACCTTCTCACTGTATCCTTACTGCGGATGAGTGCGGGGTGTAGCAAGATGGCGGCGAGGGATCGTCACTTCCATTACAAGGACAAGGTCATCCTGTATCCTGGGCAAAAATACCAAATTGCACCCACCTCCCCCATTCATAATGTGCAAGCTTAGCGGATCCTACACCCATCAGTCACTCACTTGTTAAAATCACTGCCGCTGTCACTTCTTGCAACAGAAGAAAGGTGCCCCCATCCATACAGTAAGCCATTGCGCCCAGGGCATCTGTCCCTCCCGCCCACCTCTTGTCCCGGCCCTGGTTACAAGAATTGATGGGTCATCAATTCTGATGGAACACCCCAATAGCACAAAGCTTACTAAGGGGGCACTCAGAGGAAGGAGCGCCAGCAGGGGACTGCCAAGGAGGAAGTAAGGGACTACTCTGTGCAATATTGTTGGACAGAGCAAATAAGAATAACATTTTTTTATATTAATTTTAAAAAAATAGCCTTTATTATCACTTTAATGTATGAATTGAACTTTTAGTGTAGTTATTTCTTTCTACCACTTCCACCAGCACATTCATATTAGGTTATGATTTAATAAAACCCACCCCACAGGGATCTTTATTGTGCAGCCTGCCTGTCTTCTGAACTCTGCAAAGCACAGCTGTGCTACAACCTTGGTTCTCATGAAGCCAGAGTGGGAAACTCCTAGGAGATTGCAAAGATGTTACTAAGAGACAAATACCTGTTTCTGTTCACCTCCAACATCAAAGAAGTGAGCTCTTTCACTGTTTCAGGCTGGGTTCACAGCAGGAGTCCATTATGTCACTGTTCACCATTTCAGGTCCGATTTCGGTCTGAATTTTTGGCTGAATTCAGACTTGAAATTGACCAGAAGGCACACAGGACTCCTGTGCAATCTGCTCCGCAGCTGCCCTGAAACTGTGTGAACCGGCTCCATTTAGAGCTGATCAGTCTCCTGAAAGTGAATTGGATGTGAAGAAACCCACATCGAATTAGCAATAGTGTGAACCCAGCCTCAAACCCCCTCACATGTGCTTTCTCTCCCCTGATGCAGTAGCTATGTGAGTTTGAGAGCTCACTCCTGTGATGGTGAAAGTGAACAGTAATAACTGGATCTTTCTTAACAATGTCCTTATCAACACCCTAGGTGTTCTCCAGTCAGGCTTCATAAGGTACGTAAATGACCTACACCTATAGCAAGTCCAGTATTCAACTTTGGTCAAAGCTGCATGGTTTGTTTTTATCTACAGACGCCACTTATCTGCATAGGTAGTGTATCGCTACCCCCGCAGGAGCCGCTTAAGTATGTTCAGTCCGTTACTCTGTCTCTCAACCCCAATAACAGCCTAAGTCCCCTTAGGCACACCTGGCAATAGTATGAGTGCAAGGATAAATGAGAAACACACACGTTATTATAAAACACAGAAATTGTCTTTACTGTAGTATTTTTGTGGAATAACCATTGGCAATATGTTCAAGGAATACAATAGAGGAACATTAACTGACGTTATGAGCAATATAGCTCAATAGTACATTTAGGCTGCTTTCAGGGAATTAAGAACCTTAGAATAACCCCAAGAGCAGAGCAAACCCTAACAATAAAGTCACAAAAATGGCAATCTGTACCAGATTGGTTACCTTTACTCAAGTTTGGCTCTATGAGTCCAGGCAGGAGGAGAGTAGGAGACTGACCCTCTCTGTAACCTCTGTATACAGTGTCTTTCTACTTAAATGGCTTTGTATCCTGCAGGTACTACAAGTGTCAGCAATATGACTACTAGCAATGATGTCTGTATACAGGGTTCAATATAACTCTGTCTGTGCAATGTCCTTGTTTCCTGCAAATGGGTGTGTGTGACTGGATTAGACGAAACTCAGCCTTGTCGGCAAACTGCACGCTGGACCCTCGGAAACGGGATACCTTGCTTCCATTCCAGCAGCACATGCATGCAGGAGGCCTCTCGGTCAGGTTTGACATTGATCACCCATGTTTTGTATCTAAGGACAATGTTTGTACTACCTGTCCGATCTGCTCTTCAGTCCAGGTCTCCCCTGGGAGTTCAATCACTACGCTTGATTCTGGGCTGGCGCCTTCTTCACGGCACCACTATGTCGCAGCAACAGGGTCCATCTTGGCACTTGTAGGGGTGCTGTCTTGAGGAGGTGATTGCAGAGTAGCGGTATTATCCCGGACGAGCCCAAGAGCAGAGCAAACCCTTTAATAACAATAAAGTCACAAAAATGACAATCTGTACCAGGTTGGTTACCTTTACTCAAGTTTGGTTCTATGTGTCCAGGCAGGAGGAGAGTAGAAGACTACTTATGTCAGATCCCTCTCTTCTGTCTCCTGGCACCACAGGCCCAATAACAAATACTACAGGGTGGGCCATTTATATGGATACACCTTAATAAAATGGGAATGGTTAGTGATATTAACTTCCTGTTTGTGGCACATTAGTATATGTGAGAGGGGAAACTTTTCAAGATGGGTGGTGACCATGGCGGCCATTTTGAAGTCGGCCATTTTGAATCCAACTTTTGTTTTTTCACATCAAACTTATTGGGAATTTCACAAGGAAAACAATGGTGTGCTTGGTTTTAACTTAACTTTATTCTTTCATGAGTTATTTACAAGTTTCTGACCACTTATAAAAGGTGTTCAATGTGCTGCCCATTGTGTTGGATTGTCAATGCAACCCTCTTCTCCCACTCTTCACACACTGATAGCAACACCGCAGGAGAAATGCTAGCACAGGCTTCCAGTATCCGTAGTTTCAGGTGCTGCACATCTCGTATCTTCACAGCATAGACAATTGCCTTCAGATGACCCCAAAGATAAAAGTCTAAGGGGGTCAGATCGGGAGACCTTGGGGGCCATTCAACTGGCCCACGTAAACCAATCCACTTTCCAGGAAACTGTTCATCTAGGAATGCTCGCACCTGACACCCATAGAAGAATATAAATCGGCCAAAACCGATAAAAAAAAGTTTTTTTATATATTTTTTTGGAATTTGTATTTTAGCAAAAAATAAGATATTCGTTTTTTTTTGCAAAATTGTCGCTCTGGTCAGAAAGGGGGCAAATCCTTCCGGGGCTGAAGTGGTTAAAAAGTGAAAGTTTGATTTATAATTGTTAATCTGTCCCATTACTTTTGGTCCCTTAAAAAGTGGGAGGCACATATACAAACTGTTGTAATTCCTACACCATTCACCTGATTTGGATGTATACCCTCAAATTAAAGCTGAAAGTCTGCAGTTAAAGCACATCTTGTTAGTTTAATTTCAAATCCATTGTGGTGGTGTATAGAGCCATAAAGATTAAAATTGTGTCGATGTTCCAATATTTATGGATCTGACTGTATATATATATATATATATATATATATATATATATATATATATATATAATTATTATGTTGCCTTCAGTGTAGACTATATATACAGCTCATTCAGTGTATAGTCAGTCAGACAGTGTAAGAAATAAGTATATACATATACAGTATAGTTACAGTGTTCTGCCACCATCAACACCTAAGTTCCATTTTCTGCACCTGTTTGCACAGGGCATATCATTACAATTTTTAAAATAAATGACAACAGCAGGGCCCGTTCCTGCGCCCAACAAGAGTAATTGTGGGGGGTTATAGTGTTCTGTCACCACCAACACTCAAGGCCAAATCTTTCTGCACCTGTTTGTCTGGGGCATGCCGTTACAATTTTTGAAATAAATTACAAAAACATGGCCCATTCCTGCGCCCAACAAGAGTAATTGTGAGGGGTTATAGTGTTCTGCCAGCTCCAACACTCAAGGCCCAATTTTTCTGCACTTGATTGACTGGGGCATGTCATTACAATTTTTTAAATAAATTACAAAAACATGGCCCATTCCTGCGCCCAACAAGAGTAATTGTGAGGGGTTATAGTGTTCTATCACCACCAACACTCTAGGCCCAATTTTTCTGCACCTGTTTGATTGGGGCATGTCATTACAATTTTTTAAATAAATTACAACAGCAGGGTCCATTCCAGCTCCCAACAAGAGTAATTGTGAGGGGTTATAGTGTGCTACCACCAACCAACACTCAAGGCCCAATTTTTCTGCACCTGCATTTTATTGTAAATATGAGATTTGAGGTCTTTTTGACCCCGGATCTCACATTTAAGAGGTCCTGGCATGCTTTTTTTCTATTACAAGGAATGTTTACATTCCTTGCAATAGAAATAAAAGTGACCCAATGTTTTTTTAATGGACAGTGTAAAAATAAATAATGACAAGTAAAATAAATAAATTAAAAAAAAAATTTAAATCGCCCCGTCCCGTCGAGCTCACGCGCAGAAGCGAATGCATACGTAAGTCCTGCCTGCATATGAAAACGGTGTTCAAACCACACATGTGAGGTATTGCCGTGATCATTAGCACGAGAGCAATAATTCTAGCACAAGAGCTCCTCTGTAACTCAAAACTGGTAACCTGTAGAAATGCTTAAACTTTGCCTATGGAGATTTTTAAGTGCCAAAGTTTGTCGCCATTCCACGTGCGGGCGCAATTTTGAAGTTGGGTATCAATTTACTTAGCATAACATTATTTCACAATATATTAAAAAAATGCGCTTTTAAGACTGCTGCACAAATACAGTTTGACATAAAGTATTGCAACAACCACCATTTTATTCTCTAGGTTGTTAGAAAAAAATATATAATGTTTGGGGATTTTCTTAAGAAAAAAATGATTTTAAGTTGTAAACACCAAATCTCAGAAAGAGGCTCTGTTTTTAAGTGGTTAAGGGGAACACTGTGCCAAAATTAAAAAAACAAATTGTGTGGGGGTCCTCCCCCAAAATCCAAACCAGGCCCTTGGCCCTACCCATTTACCAAAAAAGGAATGTATTATTTAAAAAAAAAGTGGACAGTTTTTGACAGGTCCTTTATTGTAAATAGCTCTTTTTCTTCCTTTCTTCTTTCTTCCTACAGTCTTCCTCCATCTTCTCCTGCCCCACTCCTTCTTCTGGTCTTCTGCTTCTTCTTTCAGTCTTCTTCCTTCCTCTCGTCGTCTTCTTTTCCTTTCACTGCCACCGCTCCCACTGCCATGCCATCCAGAGGCGACTCACAAAATGGGCGGTCTTCAGTTTGTCGCTTATTTTATAGGTAACGGCAGGGCCACCCAGTGATGTAACTGAGTGACCGGCCCCCTTTTGACATCATTTGATGTCAGGGGGGGCAGGGTCACCCATTTACGTCACTGGGTGCCCCCGCCCCTTTTTATAAAATAACTGTCAAACTGAAGACCGCCTATTCTGGGAGCCGGCAGCGGCGGCAGTGAAAGAAGAAGAAGATGGCAAGAGGAAGGAGCGGGGCAGGAGAAGATGGAGTAAGACCAGAGGAAGAAAGAAGAAAGGAAGAAAAAGAGCTATTTTACAATAAAGGACTTGTCAAAAACTGTCTACTGTTTTTGTAACACTACAAAAGGCCATGTAGCCTGATATGGTTCGGGGGGGGGGGGTGCTCGTCCCCACCCCCTCCTGCCATGCCAGGACTGCATGCCCAAGTAAGGGTCTGGTTTGGATTTTGGGGGGGACCCCAACACCATTTTTTTAAAATGTGGCGTGGGGTTCCCTTTAAAAACCATACCAGACCTGAAGGGTCTGGTACGGACTTTGGGGGGGACCTCTACGCAATTTTTTTTTTACATTTTGGCGCAGGGTTCCCCTTGAAATCCACCCCAGACCCAAAGGGCCTGGTATGGACTGGGGAGGGGGACCCCCAACGCAATGCTTTTTCAGTGATTTTTGCCGGCAATACATTACAGCTGAGAGCGATTTTAAATGACAATTTTGCGATGGCACTGTTTTAAACTTTGCACGGATGCGCCACTTTACAGGCATACTAAGAGGACCCCCCCGGCTTGATATTTAAAGGAATATTTCATTTTTTCACTTTATTCATTATTAAAATCACTGCTCTTATGCAATAACTTGCATATAAGCCTTTAAAATGAGCACTTTTGATTTCTCATGTTTGAGTCCCATTGATTTTAATAGGGTTTACGTGCACGCACAAATTTTTTGCCTGTTCGCAAATTCTGGTGCAAACGGAACCGGGGGGTGTTTGGCCCATCCCTAGTAAATATAAACTGCTAAATACCTTTTCTCATCAGCAGTATATAGCAGTCTTGGGACTTTCCGTCAGTGTCTGGCCGAGCACTGGTTAAAGCTTTCAGAAGTTTTAATTTGCCTCTGACTATCCTATGAAGCTGCATACCCCCTGACTTTCTGTCTTGACAGTGCTGATTGGCCCTGTGTTGATCACATGCAACCTCCCAAAAAAAAAGAAAACACTCTCTAGCAATACACACAAAACTTAGCATGTGCAGAGTGCCTCCCAGGGCTCTGTTCTGTCAGCAGATAGATTGGGGACAGTAAAAGAAGGGGATGATCAGAGAAGACAGGATCAAACAGCCTTTTTACACAGTGCAGATGATTAACCCCTCAGGTTCCACAGTGAGTAATAAGCATGCTTTACTGCATATACAGACCGATTTTACCTTTGTCGTGTAGTAACACTTTAAGCTATCTTTTTAGTTTAACGCATTGAGCACAAAAAACATTGCCCAGTAGGTGCAGGGTTTGTGATGTGGGCAGTGCTGCGCTGCCCCCAGGTATCCCCACTCTCAGTCTCAGGCTTGCATGCCTGCTGGCAGGTTAATCCTCCGACAGTGGAGCTCTCTCTCTCACTCTCTCCTCGGCACCAAGACCCAGAATTTTTCCAGGCAGTTTAATAAGAGTTGAGGACATATCTTTCAGTGGTCTAATCAAGGGGATTAACCTTTACTTTGGAGAGATCTTCATCACTTTTTATTGTGCGATCACAATAGTAAAAGAAATGTCCCCAATGTGACACAGAAAGCAAAATAAAACCTGACATGGCTTTAAAGTCTGTGAATGGGGGGAGTCTGATTTGTCAAAGGATTCTCTCCCCCTTTCACAGAACATGTTACAGGCAGTGTAATCAGTGAAAGATCTTTTCTCAATGGAGAAAGTAGGGGGTGTGAACCATGTTTACTGATGTTCTGCCTGAAGACCCAAAAATGTTAACCTTTGCACTGCCAGAAATTCAGAGCCAGGAAGAGGACAGGCATCCCCACAGTAAAGATTTCTCCAGAATCCAACTGTCTGCACAAAGGGAGACATACTTCATTAAAGATAAGGCTGTAGGGATTTTTTTTACCTCAATTTCATAGGATTATATAATTTTTTATAATTTCATAAGTCCATAGGGTTCAATATTGAGTTGACTCATCATCCCAAAGGTGTTCTATCAGGTTAAGATCAGGACTCTGTGCAGGCCAGTCAAGTTCCTCCACCCTAAACTCACTCATCCATGTCTTTATGGATCTTGCTTTGCGCACTGGTAGGCAGTCATGTTGGAACAGGAGGGGGCCATCCCCAAACTGTTTCCACAAATTTGAAAGCATGGCATTGACCAAAATGTCTAGGTATGCTGATGCCTTAAGAGTTCACTGGAACTAAGGGACTAAGCCCAACCCCTGAAAAACAACCCCACACCCTAATCCCCTCTCCACCAATTGATTTGGACCAGTGTACAAAGCAAGGTCTATAAATACATGGATGAGCGCATTTGAGGTGAAGGAACTTGACTGGCCTGACCTCAACCCAATAGATCACCTTTGGGGTGAATTCAAGCGGAGACTGCGAGTCAAGCCTTCTCGTCCATATCAATGCCTGATCTCACAAATGCACTTCTGAAAGAATGGTCAAACATTCCCATAGACTAAGGTGACCAGATTTTTAAAATGAAATCCGGGACATTTTTTTTTTATTTTATTGGCAAATAGTAAACTATTTTATAAGCATATTTTCTTCCAATGATATATGCAGTATATGTGGTATGTGTTTTTTTAATGATTATATGATATATATATATATATATATATATATATATATATATACATTATTTCTGGAAATCATTTCATACCAACCACATAACGTCATTATTTTCTTGTTGATAAAAGGGAAAGCCATGCATTTTAAAGCACATTTTAAAAGTGTATTATACTCACCAGTGCCCATCAGTGCAACCTCGTCAGTGCCCATTAGCGAAGCCTCGTCAATGCCCATCAGCGCTGCCTTGTCAGTGCCTATCAGTGCAGCTTGATCAGTGCCCATCAATGCAGCCTCACCAGTGTCCATCAATGCAGCCTCATCAGTTCCCATCAGCTCAGCCTCATCTGTGCCCATCAGTGTAGCCTCAGCAGTGCCCATCAGTGCAGCCTCATCAGTGCCCATCAGTGCAGCCTCACCAGTGCCCATCAGCTCAGCCTCATCAGTGCCCATTAACTCAGCCTCGCCAGTACCAATCAGATCAGCTTCACCAGTGCCCATCAATGCAGCCCCATCAGTGCCCATCAGCTCAGCCTCATCAGTGCCCATCAGTGTAGCCTCATCAGTGCCCATCAGTGCAGCCAGATCAGTGCCCATCAGTGCAGCCAGATCAGTGTCCATCAATGCAGCCTCACCAGTGCCCATCAGTTCAGCCTCATCAGTGCCCATCAGTGTAGCCTCATCAGTGCCCATCAGTGCAGCCTGATCAGTGCCCATCAATGCAGCCTCATCAGTGTCCATCAGCTCAGCCTCATCAGTGCCCATCAGCTCACCCTCATCAGTGCCCATCAGTGCAGCCTCACCAGTGTCCATCAATGCAGCCTCACCAGTGTCCATCAATGCAGTCTCACCAGTGTCCATTAATGCAGCCTCACCAGTGCCCATCAATGCAGCCTGTTCAGTGCCCATTAGCTCAGCATGTTGAGTGCCCATAAATGCAGTCTGTTCAGTGCCCATCAGCTCAGCCTGTTCACTGCCCATCAATGCAGCCTGTTCAGTGCCCATCAATGCAGCCTGTTCAGTGCCCATTAATGCAGCTTGTTCCGTGCCCAACTGCTCAGCTTGTTCAGTGCCCAGCAGCTCAGCCTGTTCAATGCCCAGCAGCTCAGCATGTTCAGTGTCCAGCAGCTCAGCCTGTTCAGTGCCCATCAATGCAGCCTGTTCAGTACCCATCAATGCAGCCTGTTCAGTGCCCATAAATGCAGTCTGCTCAGTGCCCAGCAGTTCAGCCTCTTCAGTGCCCAGCAGCTCAGCCTGTTCAGTGCCCAGCAGCTCAGCCTGTTCAGTGCCCAGCAGCTCAGCCTGTTCAGTGCCCATAAATGTAGCCTGTTCAGTGCCCAACAGCTCAGCCTCTTTAGTGTCCATCAATGTAGCCTGCTTAGTGCCCAGCAGCTCAGCCTGTTCAGTGCCCAGCATACCAGCCTGTTCAGTGCCCATCAATGCAGCCTGTTCAGTGCCCCAGCTGCTCAGCCTCTTCAGTGCCCAGCAGCTCAGCCTGTTCAGTGCCCCGCAGCTCAGTCTGTTCAGTACCCAGCATCTCAGCCTGTTCAGTGCCCATTAATGCAGCCTGTTTAGTGCCCATAAATGCAGCCTGTTCAGTGCCCAGCAGCTCAGCTTGTTCATTGCCCATCAATGCAGCCTGTTCAGTGCCCATAAATGCAGCCTGTTCAGTGCCAAACAGTTCAGCCTGTTCAATGCTCAGCAGCTCAGCCTGTTCAGTGCCCTGCAGCTCAGCCTGTTCACTGCCCATAAATGCAGCCTGTTCAGTGCCCTGCTGCTCAGCCTTATCAATGCCCAGCAGCTCAGCCTGTTCAGTGCCCAGCAGCTCAGCCTGTTCAATGCCCGGCAGCTCAGCCTGTTTAGTGCCCATCAATGCAGCCTGTTTAGTGCCCAGCAGCTCAGCCTGATCAGTACCCATAAATGCAGCCTGTTCAGTGCCCAGCAGCTCAGCCTGTTCAATGCCCAGCAGCTCAGCCTGTTTAGTGTCCATAAATGCAGACTGTTCAGTGCCCAGCAGCTCAGCCTGTTCAGAACCCAGCAGCTCAGCCTGTTCAGTGCCCAGCATCTTAGCCTGTTCAGTGCCCACCAATGCAGCTTGTTTAGTGCCCATAAATACAGTCTGTTCAGTGCCCAGCAGCTCAGCCGGTTCAGTGCCCAGCAGCTCAGCCGGTTCAGTGCCCATCAATGCAGCCTATTCAGTGCCCATCAATGCAGCCTGTTCAGTGCCCATAAATGCAACCTGTTCAGTGCCCAGCAGCTCAGCCTGTTCAATGTCCAGCAGCTCAGCCTGTTCAATGTCCAGCAGCTCAGCCTGTTCACTGCCCACTAAAGTGGTTGTCAAGTCATGACAACCACTTTAAACTACAGGTAAGCCTACAATAAGGCTTACCTGTAGGTCCAGGAAATATTTTCTAAACCTGTACGGTTTAGGAGATATCATCCCCTGTATCTGCATGTGCCAACGTCATCGTCACATGCGCACTGAAGAATCGGCACCCGAGGTAGCCCAGGGAGCCATTTCTTCTGTATTCGTGCCGTAAATGACGGCTCCCGTGCGCATGCGCGGGAATGACGTCAGCGCGGCTCCGCCAATCACAGCGCTGGAGCCCGCGCTGTGATTGGACGGAGCCGCAGACCCGGAAGAACGATGTCGCCGGTCACAGCGGTGTGCCGAGACCACTGCAACAGCTTCGTTCTGAGGTAAGTGTTTCATAATGAGCTAGTATGCGCTGCATACTAGCTCATTATGCCTTTTGCTTTGCAGGTTTTTTTTTGGGGGGGTGGGGGCGGCTCTTTACAACCACTTTAATGCAGCCTGTTAGGTGCTTATCAATGCAGCCTGCTGAGTGCCCAGCAGGTCAGCCTGTTCAGTGCCCGGCAGCTCAGCTTGTTCAGTGCCCAGCAGCTCAGCCTGTTCAGTGCCCATCAATGCAGCCTGTTCAGTGCCCAGCAAGTCAGCCTGTTCAGTGCCTGGCAGCTCAGCGTGTGTAATCCTCTGTCCCCTTCACCCCCTCCCCACTGTAGTGCCCCCTGCCCCCCCAATGCAATGTCCTCTGTCCCCTTCACACCCCCCCACTGTAGTATCCTCTGCCCCCCTAATGCAATGTCCCCAGTCCCCTTCACCCCCCCCCACTGTAGTGTCCTCTGCCCCCCATGCAATGTCCCCTGTACACCCCCCACTGTAGTGTTCTCTGCCCCCCATGCAATGTCCCCTGCACACCCCCCACTGTAGTGTTCTTCCCCCCCTGCAATATCCCCTGCGCACCCTCCCCCCACTGTAGTGTTCTCTGCCCCCCCATGCAATGTCCCATCCCCTAAATAACCCCCCTACTGTAGTGTTCTCTGCCCCCCATGCAATGTCCCAGAGAACAGGAGTAGTCACAGTACTGGATAGAGGAAGGGGGGCAGGATCTGACAGTCAACTTTTTACATTAACAAGCTGGTGATTGGTTGCTAGAACTGCCCGGCAACCAATCACCTGCTGGTTAATGTAAAAAGTAATTCCAGCAGCTCCAGCCCCCGCCCTCTACCCAGTACGGTGCCTTCTCATGATATCTGCAGAGAGTGGCGGTGGCGGCTGGGGAAATGTGCAGCTGTGTTACCGATCGACCCGTTGGCTCCCCGCGATTGACGGGGACTCCCATACCCTGTCCAGCAATAAACAAATCCCCCGCTGTGCAGCTGTTTAGAAAGAAAACTTCTCCAGGCCCCCTGTGCTCAGCGGGGGCCAGTAGATAGAGCGCAGACTATTTTTTCACTTTTGGCTTTTAGCGGAATAAACCGCCGCAGCACACTACACAGAAGCCGCCGGGAGCGTGCTGCGGCGGATTAATCCGCCTAAAGCCGAAAGTGAAAAAATAGTACGCGATCTGTCCCCCAGCTCCCGCTGAACACAAGGGGCCCGGAGAAGCTTTCTTTCTAAACAGCTGCACAGCGGGGCATTCGTTTATTGCTGGACAGGGTATGGGAGTCCCCACCCGCTCACCTTGCAACCAGGCTCCCAGCTCCAGAGGAACCACCTGCAGCTGGGACCAATAGAGGAACTGCCCAGACCAGGTACTAGGGAGAGTGGGGACTAACATTGATGGGCACTGGTGTGGCTGCGCTGATGGGCACTGATCAGGCTGCATTAATGGGCACTGGAGTGGCTGCGCTGATGGGCACTGGTGAGGCTGCATTAGTGGGCACTGATCAGGCTGCATTAATAGGCACTGTTGTGGATGCATTAATGGGCACTGATCAAGCTGCATTAATGGGCACTGGTGTGGCTACATTAATGGGCACTAATCAGGCTGTGTTAATGGGCACTGGTGTAGCTACATTAATGGGCACTGGTGTGGCTGCATTAATGGGCACTGATTAGGCTGCGTTAATGGGCACTGGTGTGGTTGCATTAATGGGCACTGATCAGGCTGCATTAATGGGCACTGGTATGACTGCATTCATGGGCACTGGTGAGGCTGCATTAATGGGCACTGGTGAGGCTGCATTAATGGGCATTGGTGTTGCTGCATTAAGGGGCACTGGTGTGGCTGCATTAATGGGCACTGGTGCAGCTGCAATAATGGGCACTGATCAGGCTGCATTAATGGGCACTGGTGAGGCTGCATTAATGGGCACTGATCAGGCTGCATTAATGGGCAGTGGTGAAGCTGCATTAATGGGCACTGGTGAGGCTGCAATAATGGGCCATGGTGTGACTGCATTAATGGGTGCTGATCAGGCTGCATTAATGGGCACTGATCAGGCTGCATTAATGGGCACTGGTGTGGCTGCATTAATGGGCACTGATCAGGTTGCATTAATGGGCACTGGTATGGCTGCATTAAGGGGCACTGGTGAGGCTGTATTAATGGGCACTGGCGAGGCTGCATTAATGGGCACTGGTGAGGCTGTGATAATGGGCACTAGTGAGGCTGCATAAATGGCCACTGGTGTGGCTGCATTAATAGGCACTGATCAGGCTGAATTTTTTGGCACTGGAGTGGTTGCATTAACAGGCACTGGTCAGGCTGCATTGATGAGCACTGGCGTGGCTGCATTAATGGGCACTGGTGAGGCTGCATTAATGAGCACAGGTGAGAATGCATTATTAGGCACTAGTGAGAATGCATTAATGGGCAATGGTCTGGCTGCATTAATGGGCACTGATCAGGCTGCATTAATGGGCACTGGTGTGGCTGCATTAATGGGCACTGGTCTGGCTGCTTTAATTGGCACTGGCGTGGCTGCATTAATGGGCACTGCTGTGGCTGCATTAATCAGCACTGGTGTGGCTGCATTAATGGACACTGGTGAGGCTACATTAATGGGCACTGGTGTGGCTGCATTCATGGGCACTGGTGAGGATGCATTATTGGGCACTGGTGAGGATGCATTAATGTGCAATGGTGTGGCTGCATTAATAGGCACTAATAAGGCTGCATTAATGGGCACTGGTGTGGCTCCATTAATGGGCACTGGTGTGGCTGCATTAATTGGCACTGATCAGGTTGCATGAATAGGCACTGGTGTGGCTGCATTAATAGGCACTTGCGTGGCTGCATTGATGGGCACTGATCAGGCTGCATTAATGGGCACTGATGTGGCTGCATTCATGGGCACTGGTGAGGCTGCATTAATGGGCACTGGTGTGGCTGCATTAATGGGCACTGATCAGGTTGCATAATGGGCACTGGTGTGGCTGCATTAATAGGCACTGGTGTGGCTGCATTAATGGGCATTGATTAGGCTGCATTAATGGGCACTGGTGTGGCTGCATTAATGGGCACTGGTGTGGCTGCATTAATGGACACTGGTGAGGCTGCATTAATGGGCACTAATCAGGCTGCATTAAGGGGCACTGATGTGGCTGCATTCATGGGCACTGGTGAGGCTGCATTAATGGGCACTGGTGTATCTGCATTAATGGGCACTGATCAGGTTGCATTAATGGGCACTGGTGTGGCTGCATTAATGGGCACTGGCGTGGCTGCATTAATGGGCACTGATCAGGCTGCATTAATGGTCACTGGTGAGGCTGCATTATTGGGCACAGGTGAGGCGGCATTAATTGGCACTGATCAGGCTGCATTATTGGGCACTGGTGTGGCTGCATTCATGGGCACTGGTGTGGCTGTGCTGAAGATTTGTATCCCATTGGATTCAGCAGGATTCTGATTTTGCACCCAAGCTTAAAGTAAAATTCCAGATTTAATTTCACTTTAAATAGTTTACTTGGGCCAACCTGGCTCAAACAATTTCCATCACTAAAGGATGTGGGCATTGTGTGTGCTGTAATGTAATGCGTTAACTACATTCAATATGTGGCACTGTATTCTGACAGCAGTACAGGTGACTTCCCAACTGCTGCCAGAATTAAATAAAGTCAAGTTGAGCGCTTCTCCACTATACAAGGCTTCCTCTCATTGGCTAAGATAGAAATTATGGCGTCATCCACCCGCCTTTCCACCTCGGCCAATCAAAGTGGATTTCAAGGACTGGTGGGCATAAACTGCCCACAAGCAGTCATATTGTGCATGGCCCTAAAACTGTTTTGTCATGTACATCTGCCCTGTTGTCAGTATGGATGGCCATATAAGCTTGCAACTTGAGAGTGGTTTTGTAGGTAAGGTCAGCAACGGAACATTGGCAGATGGGGGAATTGAGAGGGTTGCCAGATGCAGGGGAAGTTAATAGAAGGCAGCTAGAGGGTGTAGAATGGTTAATGAGGCTTAGGCTGGCCAGGGAGCCTTGGCAGATGAGGGTGCTGAGGAATTTGCCAGGTATAAATTGTGATACAACCTTGGAAAGTGAAGGTGTTAAGGGCCTTGCCAGAATTGGATGGTCTTGTGGGTTTTGGTGACCGCATCATGGACAGATACAAGTGGTGTTGTGGGTAAGGATGTCCAGAGAGTCCTGCTAGATGAGGGAATTATTGTTCTAGCTAGCGCATTATAAAATTGCTATGTATTAAATGTGTTTCAACTGTACAGGGTAGATGGCAGACAGCGTGTATGGCGTCGCGTGGGTGAGCGGTTTGCTGATGTCAACATTGTGGATCAAGTGGCCCATGGTGGCAGTGGGGTTATGGTATGGGCAGGCATATGCTATGGACAACGAGCACAGGTGCATTTTGTTGATGGCATTTTAAATGCACAGAGATACCGTGAAGAGATCCTGAGGCCCATTGTTGTACCATTCATCCATGACCATCACTTCATGTTGCAGCATGATAATGCACAGCCCCTCGTTGCAAAGATCCAGTTCTTGCATGGCCAGCATACTCACCGGACATGTCACCCATTGAGCATGTTTGGGATGCTCTGGATCTGCGTATGCGACAGCGTGTTTCAGTTCCTGACAATATCCAGCAACTTTGCACAGCCATTGAAAAGGAATGGACCAACATTCCATAGGCCACAATCAACAACCTGATCAACTCTATGTGAAGGAGATGTGCTGCACTGCGTGAGGCAAATGGTGGTCACACCAGATACTGACTGATTTTCGGACCCCCCAGACCCCCCCCCCCCCCCCAGTACAGTAAAACTGTAATTTAGAGTGGCCTTTTATTGTGGCCAGCCTAAGGCACACCTGTGCAACAATCATGCTGTCTAATCAGCATCTTGATATGCCACACATGTGAGGTGGATGGATTATCTCGGCAAGGGAGAAGTGCTCACTAACACAGATTTAGATGCATTTGTGAACAATATTTGATAGAAATAGGCCTTTTGTGTACATAGAAAAAGTTGTAGATCTTTGTGTTCAGCTCATGATAAAGGGGGGCAAACACAAAAGTGTTGCATTTATAATATTTCTCAGTGTATATCAAAACAAAGTGCAGTGCTCCAGTGCGAAGTGAAATTAATTAATACACAATTTACAATTACAATTAATAAACCTGAATTATAAAGTGACATAGATTATTAAACCATTAAAGTGCGTCAATCAATATGGTGTACTAATATGTACAAAAAACAATTAGTGTGCAAACATAGCAATCTTAAAGTGCTGGTGCTAAATAAATATCCAATAATTCATAAAGTCCCCAAATCCATATCAACGAATCTTCTTGAGGTACTCTAGAACGATGTCCCCCAGTGTGAAAAACATCTCCACTCCGACACCAGTAGTGCAGTGACCTCTATGCACTCACTGGAAGCTAATGCACATTTCCTGTTATTAAGATGGCCGATCCGAGTCCTGGAAACGGCATTGTGATGTCAGCACATATAGCCCCTCCAAATGCGTTTGGTGCGCATGCACATCCACAGGGGATACACTTTACTATCACTGGTGATGGAGTGGAGGTGTTTTTTACACTGTAGAACATCACTATAGAGTACCTCAGGAAGATTTGTTGATGTGGATTTGGGGACTTAATGAATTATTGGATATTTATTGAGCACCAGCACTTTAAGATTGCTATGTTTGCACACTAAGGCTGGGTTCACACCATTGCGAATATGGAGCCGGTTCACATATCTCCACAGCGGCTCCAGTGCAAATTTGCACAGGTGCCCTGTGCGTTGTTTGGTCAGTTTCAAGTCCGAATTCAGCCAAAAATGCAGGCTGAAATCAGACCTGAAACGGTGAACCAGGACGCATCGGACCGGAATCAGTGTGAACCCAGCCTTAATTTTTTTTGTGCATATTAGTACACCATATTGATCGATGCACTTTAATGATCTATTAATCTGTGTCACTGTATAATTTAGACTTGTTAATTATATCTGTGTATTAATTTCACTTTGCACTGGAGCGCTGCACTTTGTTTTGATATATCAAAAGTACCCTGGCCATCTTCCAGGTCTGTTTGACTGTGAGGTACTTGATGATATCTCAAAGTTTTGGTACAGAGGCTGCAGGAATCTGTGCATATCCAAAGGAGCTCCTAACTTAGAAAAAGCAACAGCTGATTAGAATGATTGAGCTCCTGGCCCAGTCTGAACAGAGGTTCAGACTAAACTTGTCAAAGGGAGCAATACCAGCTCAAGCATGTACAGTATCTAACAAAAGAGAGTACACCCCTCACATTTTTGTAAATGCTTTATATCTTTTCATGTGACAACAATGAAGAAATGACACTTTTCTACAATGTAAAGTAGTGAGTGTACAGCTTGTATAACAGTGTAAATTTGCTGTCCCCTCAAGATAACTCAACACAGCCATTAATGTCTAAACCGCTGGCAACAAAAGTGAGTACACCCCTAAGTGAAAATGTCCAAATTGGGACAAAGTGTCAATATTTTGTGTGGCCACCAACTCCTCAGAGAGTTATTTGCCATGAGGTGCCATGTTGAGCTTCCAGTGACCAGTATGAGAGAGTTAGAGTGATAACACCAAATTTAACACACCTGCTCCCCATTCACACCTGAGTCCTTGTAACACTAATGAGTTACATGACACAGTGGAGGGAAGATGTCTAATTGGGTCCAATTTGGACATTTTCACTTAGGGTGTACTCACTTTTGTTGCCAGCAGTTTAGACATTAATGGCTAAGTGCTGAGTTATTTTGAGGGGACAGCGATTTTACACTGTTATACAAGCTGTACACTCACTACTTTACATTGTAGCAAAGTGTCATTTCTTCAATGTTGTCACATGTAAAGATATAATAAAATATTTACAAAAATTTGAGTGGTGTACTTACTTTTGTGAGATACTGTAATAACTTTTACCCACTGTACAGGCTGACCCAAGCTTTGTAATCAGTTAAATACCTCCTCTGCATCCTGTAGCTAGATAGGTAGGCCCCTCTAGTCAAGGCATTGCAGATATGTTGGACCTGTGATGTGTCCATCCCTCAGACTGCTTTGTTGTCCCATACTGTATTCAGGCTCAGCTGTCCTCAACACCATCTACACCTGGAAACACTCTCACTTTAAAAGGACACACACACTTCCAAAGAAAGGGGGGGATTGGGGTAGGAAGGAGAGGACACGGATCTTAAATCCGTATATCGGATTGAGTTCTCCAGTGGTATGGCCGACTCACCTCAGACAGGGGTGGGATTCACCTTGTTGGATCAGGGTGACTAACAAAGACCAGGCGGGAGGTGACAGCGCCCTACCCTAAAAATTGTTCATATCTCCGACAGGAGAATAAAGGGTTAATCCAGCGGCATATACTCCACAAAATAAAAAATGTTCCTTTGCCAACCTTACCCATAATACCACCCCTAGCTGGCTATCTTTAGCCACAACAGTATCCTCCAATGGCTCTGTGGCCACCCTTACCCACCATCCCCCTTCTATGCATTTTGCCTGTAATTGGCATTATCAGGAAATAAGGGGATTTCCTGATGATGCCAATTACAGGCAAAATGCATACAGATCGGGTTGCTGTCTGCATTCCGTGGACAACCAGGGATATCACTTCTGGTAGTGGTGGAACGCACACGGACCAGCCCATCTGACCGACTGAGCGGTAAGAGTGCACGTTTATCAGGCATTGGGACAGCAGATTGGATAGATAGAAGGGGTCCGGAGCATTGTGATTTGATGGTGTGCGGGATTTTGAATGCCTAAGATTCATCAAGTTGGTGCCGTTTGGGGCAATTTTAAATGTAAAAGCAACAGCTGTAGAATGTTTTTAATCAATTTTAATAAAATGAACTGTGTTGCACAATTATGGTGTTATTTGCTTTTCATGTTTGAACCATAATCATCGTATGAGGAGATCACATCTATAGAAGATCTGGTATAAATAGTGGAGGAGTTCGTTACCATATAAATTATAACAATAAGGCGATATTGGTCCCTAGGACCTGGTGACTCTGATGAGTGCATAATATATGTTTGCACGTGGCGGAGCACTGGATATAACTAAAGGAAAAGCACATATATGAATAATAAGCACGGTGGACGGTCACATATCTGAATAATGGATGCGATATGAACTGAATTTAATTATTGTTTGGCGATATATTTTGGACTTTTTTGATAATAATTTTGTATGTTATATATAACAATTCTTAAACTTCTGAATGTTTTGGATTTATATGCCAATCATCATTAAGAATCACAAATATTTGTTAGTTTGTGAGTTGTAAGTTGTCATAAGGGATTTGCACATATTATATTAGAGTGGGGATAATTAAGGTTGTATAGTACAACTAGCACTTTAAAATTCCATGTCCCCACAACACTTGGGACAAGACACACAATATATTCCCTTGTGCATTATATATTAGCCCATGTAGCAATTACTGTATAAGGAATATAGGTCTATCTATTGTTATAACAGCGCCCTACTTTATTAGATCAAAAAACTAATGTGTGTTTCACACTTAAAGGGGCAGCAGTTATGTCATTTAATTTTCGTTCTTCCTGATATGTGATTTGGCGCCTTCATTTTATCTGTTTCCCCACTATATCATCACACAAATCTGGTAAGTTTCTCAGCTACATGCTGTAACTCACAGCACAGACAGTGACACTCATGCTAATAGCACTAAGCCAAAAGACCACCTTGCATTTTATGTTTCTGGCAATGGGATTCAAAGGGGTTCAGGTTTGGAACCAAAACTTTAGTAATGTTCAGTTTCCATTATGTGGTAGGTTATGCGACATTGACATATTACAGTCAATTCACCAAGGGAACAATTCGCAGCATGCCATTAAAAACTGTTGCCTTTTTAAACACATTTCAATAGGCACTGGAGTTGAAGCCCTTGTTTAAATTCCATTAAAAGAGTGAAAATTTCACTGAGTGGATCTCAGAGACAGGAATTATGTCAATGACATCTCACTGTTTGAGTATCCAAGACATACCATTGTGCCAGAATCAGACCATTAGGCACCACTTTAATCAGAAACATTATTTTTGGGTGCACTGACCCTTAAAACAACACTGTTAGAAATGTATCAAACATATGAATTCTAAAAATATTAAAATCATTATTTTATATGCAGGCTTTACTAATAATTAATATATCTGTATTAAACCATCTACTACATTTATGGACATCTGTACCATGTAGCCATATTCTAATAAGAGGGGGATATATGCATATAAAGGTTGGGGGTGATAAAAATATGCGATTGAGCTTCGTTTTGACTGCCTAACAACTCCCTATTAAACTACAAAGAAAGCGGAAAGGGATGCACACATGCCAAGGCAACAATGCATTGCATTGCAGCATGGCAAAAATGATCTCTGTCCCCTGTCATGTTTGCCAGACAGTACTGAACTGAATGTGGCCATGCAGTGATGCAGGTTTTTTGGGGGTTAAAACAGGCCGTGAGGAGGAAACATAACGCCCCCTCACTGACTGTAAAATGCCCTCTGAAAAGCGACCCATCGCTGAGCATAAAGACTTTTTTATTAGTCTAATAAGCAAATATGCCTGAATTTCATGATAGTAAGTCTTGTGTTATCAATTGATTTTTGTAATAACCCATCTTTTAAATAAATGAAAGATACTGAATAATCTTTAGTTTAATATTTATTCTAACAAATATGCCCATAAAATAATACACAGATCAACAACAAATGTGAAAAAGCCAAAGACAGTCAAAACATACAAGTAAACAATGTAACATGCAACGCACAAGAATTTGACATTGGTTGGATGACAGTAGGCAGTATTAAATACCAAGTATTGTGTTGCACTAGGGTTACAAGAAAAATATATGTAATACTGTCACAAAACACCTTGTCACATGTGTATAGTCCTGAAACTCCTGTCAGAATTAGGTAAAACGTAGTGCTTCCATCATTCTTATACCCATGTCAAGAAAACACATGGCATCTTCACATTGATCTAAAGCACACCATTTTTAGACCTGCTTCTATGGCCATGACAAAATACTTAATGGTAAACCACAGCACTTAAATTGCTTCTATATATTGTTCAAACACTGAAGAATACCCATTGCCTTTCACTCTGGACATTAGCACAGACTATTTCCAGTCCAGATCAGTAGATCGCACGATATATGCCTATATCTGGAAACCAGAGGTATATTCCACCCAACTATAAACTATGCAGATACATATGTAAAAATCTGCTTTACAGAGGATGGTACTGTATGTGGACGGCTGTGTTAGCTCTCATTGGTGTTACTCAATGAGCTCTCTCTGCAAACTCATAGTACAGCTCACTGTACAGCTATAGAGAACTGCCAGCACAAGCTTCACCTTCTGTATTCATGCATTGTGTAATGCCTTGCTATAGTTGCTGACTTGTACCATTGTACATAGTCAAAATCAATTACTGTCACTCTTTTTCATATATTCAGACTTAGTCATTTGTCTCCAAACTAGTGATATTTTCATTCTCTGGTATACGCTCAGTGTTGACTTCAGCATCAGAGGCATGTGTCTGCACTGACATCTCATATGAGGGTGGGGGGTCTTCACACAGAAAGGTTTCATCTACCACATCCATGGTGGTCTCCGTGTACAGAGGAGGAGGTATGTTGAATCCTTGCTCACCCACATAGATATGAGAACTTGCATTGGGTTGCAGGACAGTATGATGAAGAGCTGTTTCATATGATGGTGGGTAGAAATCTGGCCTGAAAAACAAAAGTAAGCCAGGTTGGTGACACAAACTTATAAAAAGTAAAACAAACAGGTTCATATAACTAGTAAATATAAAATGGGTACCCGATTATATCATAAAAAATAAGCAAGAGAAGAATAATAAGAGAAGAAGCTGTTATTTTTTACCTAATCCCAGCAAAGCATTTCACAAATTTGAGCAGCATATATTAAATTGAATCTGTGTGGTTGTTACTTGGCAAATTTCTGGTTCCTATCAAACATTTGATTAACTCCTGTAAGTAATGCTATTTCAACAGCACAGCACATCTCTGCAGCATCTAATGGGTTAGCATTGGTTGCAGGAGTTTCCAAATTACAGCCACCCTGAAAGGTTCTCTTAAAACATTCCCCCTAATAATTACATAATCAACATTTATGGTGCCAACTGCGAACTTGAGCTCATGACACATGCATGTATATATATAGCAATGTGCAAATTACAAATTGCAGTGATTGGAAGCAATTCTTTAAAATATCATTTTTCAGCTTGCCTTAATATCCTACTCTGCTACTATACAACTGTTTGACTGACGTAGACCAAAGAATCACTGAGTTAAGTTACAACGGCTTTGTCCAATCCAAGTCTAATCTGTTCATACTGTACATGTACATTATCCATTCACAGTTTCCATAAATTAAACATTGACCAGTTTATCTATTTTGCTAAGACATTACCGTCAATACATTTTGATAAAAAATCATCAGATCTATGGTAAAAATGGTTCTCCCTCCATTTAAGTTCATTGGTGCAAGTAGTAACATATATGAACAGATATATTCAAAGAGATCTGGGGATTTCATTTTGATCTTTTGCAATCAGTTTGGTTCAAGTCTGCTGTAAATTAACATTATCCTGCATAAATATAAAGGGCAAAAGGAGTAGGGACATGTGCTTTAAGCATCACCCAAGACATCCCCCAGTTTAGCCACCACTAAACATTCCAAGAGCAAAGAAATAAATTACAAAATGCAGTTTTTGGTCTATGCACTATTTTGAGAATGCAGTGGACTTAGTTGATTTACTAAGGGAAAATAGACTGTTCATTCTGCAAAGTGCAGTTGCTCCAGAGCTTAGTAAATGAGGTAAAGCTTAATTTTGCAAAGAGTACCCAATCACGTGCAAGGAAAATAAAACAAACAATAGCATTTTTGCTTGCACTTGATTAGATGATGGAAGTCAGCAGAGCTTCTGCTCATTTATTAAGCTCTGGAGCAACTGCTCTTTCAGAGTGCAACTGTACTTTGCAAAGTGCACAGTCTATTTGCCTTAGCAACTCAACCCCTATGTCCTCTATGCTTTATTTTCTATTTTGTATGCATTATTTTTCAAATACATGCTGTCTATTGCAAAAAAAAATTCTCCAGTGACATAAAAATTGAGATTTAAAAGTGAAAGTAAATACTATACCTGTCTACTGTGTCAATATGTACTTGCTGCTGGCTATGAATTCGTCTGATCATGTTTTGGAAGAGACTCTTGTGGTTGGCCTCATGATATGTGCTCCAAAAAATCCCAATCAGAAGAAGCAAAAATCCCAATGGCATGAGTGTGTATGCCACAACTGTTTCATGTCTACAGTTACACGAGTAACTAGAGGATACAAAAAATGCACCAAGGCAGACAAGACAGAAGCCCAACACAAGGAGCAAGAATCGGAGTATTGTGTACACGTTTGTTTTCATCTTCATGATTGGTTACTGAAAGCATCTACTGCTCCCTCTCATCCAGCAGTTTTATATGGCACAACGAGACCTGCCCTTTGGATAATGATTGAAGAAAGCCATACGTGTGATATTCATTAACCATGGGAAAGTGGTATTCCAAGTTATACTTCCTGAGGCTACACCACTAAAACATATTCACCAGCAGTGTTCAAGTAGTACACAATCACTTGTTTTGAAGAGTGACATAGGCATACCTGCATTTCAATTGGAATGAAAAGAAGCAAGCTATTTTTTTGACACACACTTTAAATCTGCAACACAACTATACTAACCCATTCCGTTTACAAATTTGTGCTATAGGCAGCTTGAAACAAAGGTCTGGTAAGTAAAGGTAATCTAACAGAATGGTTTTTAATTGCTAGCAAAGTGTGCCAGCAAACACAGTAAATTGCACTTCTCCATGCATGGATTGTGAAGGCTGATAAAATAAATTTCTGGTTGCTGTGGGTGACTACTCATCCATTCCTTAGTGCATCTGTTAGTATTCATATAATAATTTGAATAAATGCATCTAATAAATCTTTGAAGGATTTAGGAAGGAAGTTTAGGTGGTGCATAACCTGCTATCAAACTAGACGGAACTTATGCAATATGATGAATATATGTAATTGCTTATTTAGTACTCTTTATTATTGATCGGAATACTTATCTAATAGTATGCATGCTTTTATGGTTGCAGATCATAAAATAAACAGATAAGAAAAGGTCAATGTATACAGCAGTTTCAGGCAATAATGAAAATAGTCACAAGCTACACCACCCAGCAAACAAAGAAGCTGTGCTATAAACAGTATGTTCACTTTTCCTTAATGTTTACCTTACATTCTTGGAAATCCACTGCATCAACAAAGAGACACTGCTCCATAGAGGATCTATAGATAAGCAGTAGGAATACATTTTTTTGAAGTGAACAACTTCTCATCAGATCTGTGCAAACACCAAGGAATCTTTAGTGTTTGTCCCTACATGACATGCAGACGCATACCAGGATCCACAGATTACTTACAAATGGGACCAGAGTAGACTAATGTAATGCAGCTATGCCTGCATGCCAGCTCCAGGATAGATGATTGGTACTACAAATCCACTACCAAAAGAGATGGTTGTGCTTCCTCCCCAACACCATCAAGTACAATGCAGTACCAGCAAAACTGCAAAGTACATGGGGACATTGAAAGCCTGACCATATTCTGCAGCTGTGCTAGCTGGCCAGTGCCAACTGTTTGGAGATCAAGCAAAAATCAAAGTATTCTTCTGCTTTACCTACGCTAAACATAGACCATTACTATAGCAGAAGAGAGGCATAGTCTATCATTAAAGGGTAAGTTCACCTTTACAGAAAAATCTTTAGGGTGAACTTACACAGGACCCCCTCCTCATCCCCCCAGTCCCGTTGACCTGGAGTGCGGCGATCACCCTTCACTGACACATCGTGTTGCAGCCTCATGGTCCAGGGCTGAGAAATCCCCCGCAGCTCAACCCCAAAAACGTGCCTCATAAGGAGGTATGTTTAACAGCATTCTAATTGTTGGCACCGTCACATGGGTGGCGCTGACCAATCAGAACCTGCATAGCCCGTCCTATCACCGCGGGCAAAGAGGAGAGAAAGCCACTGGGATTTTAAATCCCTGGATCGGTACAGTAGCGATCCGACATGTCAGTGCGGGGCATCGCCGTACTGCAGGTTAGCGTGACCGGGGGGGATGGGGTTGGGGTCCTGTGTAAATTTACCATACAGATTTTCTGTAAAGGTGAACTTACACTTTAAAACAGCAAAGTGTTAATGCAACCACACTGTAATATGGTGAGGTAGAGTTCAATTAAATTAGTCCACCAGTGAAGAAATTTATCTCTTAAGATGTGAAACATGGGAAAATCCAGAACGACTGAAATGTGAATGAACCGTGAAGTAAATCCTCAACACTGCAGGATAAAAACACCACCATGTATGAATAGGGTACTCTTACCAGATATACCTGGTTTACAGGCATGTAGGTCGGGTTCAATCACGGCACCCAAGACGTCAGGCATCCACAGACTGGGGTAACGATAAAGGACCAGTCGTCCAACCACTTGAAGGGGCCAGGCTGGTTTACAGGCATGTAGGTTGGGTTCGATCACGGGTACCCAGGACGTCAGGCATCCACAGATTAGGGTAACGATAAAGGACCAGTCGTCCAACCACTTGAAGGGACCAGGCTCCAGGTGTAGAGGCTCCAGGTGTGGAATTCCACAGCCCCTGTGGAAGTCTTTGTAGACGAAACGCGTCGGGTAGACGATCCTGCTACCATCTACTGCACCAATTTTATCAACCTGGAATTCCATGTGCTTGTTACAAGTTTTTAGCATGTAAGTGCAATAATTTTACAAATAAACCTTTTTTTGGTTATACAGTGTCACACTATGTAGCCTTTTTCTTCCCTACTGAGGCTTGCTGTGGTACTATTTGGATCCCTATACTTTTACCTCTACACCTGGAGTCTGGTCCCTTCAAGTGGTTGGACGACTGGTCCTTTATCGTTACCCTAATCTGTGGATGCTTGACGTCCTGGGTACACGTGATCGAACCCGACCTACATGCCTGTAAACCAGCCTGGCCCCTTCAAGTGGTTGGACGACTGGTCCTTTATCGTTACCCCAGTCTGTGGATGCCTGACGTCTTGGGTGCCCGTGATTGAACCCGACCTACATGCCTGTAAACCAGGTATATCTGGTAAGAGTACCCTATTCATACATGGTAGTCTTTTTATCCTGCATAGTTGAGGATTTACTTCACGGTTCATTCACCTTTCAGTCGTTCTGAATTTTCCCATGTTTCACATCTTAAGAGATAAATTTCTTCACTGGTGGACTAATTTAATTGAACTCTACCTCACCATATTACAGTGTGGTTGCATTAACACTTTGCTGTTTTTAATTTTTTTGCACATTTATGTTTATTATTTATGAATTTTTCCTAATTCACACTCAGTGCTTTGATTAGGGGGTTTATTACCACTTTTATTGACATATGCGCTGCACATTTTTCGATATCCATTTCATATCCAGTATTTTGTTAAGGCTGTTTGTGCTGGCTGCTCACATTCTTACTGATTAGCGCGGTATTCTTCTTTATTTTTCGAACTTACACTTTAAGTACTAAACATTTAAAGTGGTTCTAAAGGCTCAGTATTTTTTACCTTAAGGCCGGGTTCACAGATTTGTGGCCACAGTTCACAGCATGGGGTCCAGTGCATCCCTGTTCACTGGTTCAGGTGTGATACAGGTCAGAATTTTTGCTTGAATTTGCACCTGAACCGGACCCAAACACGCACAGGATCCTTTTGCAATTCGGACCGCAGCCATCCTGGACCTGTGTGAACTGGCTCCATTGAGAGCCAGTCACACTCACCTGTCATGCGAATTGGATGCAGGGAAACCTGCATCCAATTCGCATATATGTGAACCCAGCCTTAAGCATGCTCTGCATTAAAAAATGGCCCAGTAATTTTATTGCCCCCTCACCCACATTATACTTACCTGAGCCCAATCTCGATCCAGCACTGTGCCTATCTGCAGAGGCACTATCCTCTCTTTCTGCTCACAGAGGCAGCACAGGGAGCCACTGGGGCAGGGGGGGTGCTAAGCCATGCTGTTTAAGTCAATAGCCCACTGGTGTGCTCCCATAGGAAGCAGATTGCTATGGTGGCACACTGCGGGGGACCCAACATGAGAAGGTTTGGGGCCGCTCTGTGCAATATCATTGCACAGAGCAGGTAAGTATAAAATGTTTGTTATTTTTCTCCCCAAAAAATCATTCTTTACAAGTACTTTAAGCATCTCAAAGCTTACAATCAAATTTTAAATTTTGCTCACTGTTATTGATCAAGGAATGAGCCAACCAATGCATTTACATAAAGATAAAATAAAAGCGAAAAGAACAGGTAAATGTAAAATGCTATTTGCACAAGCACATACAACTATTTACTACAAAGCACAAGGTCTTTCCAACATGATCTGTTATTGCAAACAAGATATGATAATGCACATTATGCTAGATTGATATGACCCTGTTTTTGTCTGTAAAGATGAGATTATGCTAATCACAGTTACTCTTTGACAGTGAAAAACACTCAGTCATCACTCATTTGTGTTAGAGTGTTCCATAAATTGCGTAAGCAGGAAAGGAAACTGCTCTACAGCACATTGGTACATGGCCATAAACCTTCCATACAGTACAGCAGTTAATGTATATGACAAAGGTTATGGTTTAAAAAAAAATACAAATGCTGGAAGTTATTCTTTGTTGAATTACTACTCCCGTGTAAAGCTTTCATTTTATGTTCTGATAATTACAGTAAATGATGTGCACATTTTCATGCCTGCTAAAAGGTCTGACTATAACGTATTGGGAATTACATTTGACATTCCACACCAACTTTTATTAGAGTGTGTATGATTTGCAGGTCACTGGCAGCTAAAACACTACTAGGTGTCTGGAGTTGCTAATGTAAGTCTTTGTAAAGGTCACGTATAGTCCATCCTTCTTGACTTAGATATGTGGATGAATAGGAATTGTGGGCAGTGTCATTTAATAAATCATTTGCCAGTGTAAATTGTATGTTGTAAAATGTATGTAAATTCACTATGCAAAGAATAACCGATCAAAGTCAAGGTAATTTAATAGAAGAGGATTTTTGTTTGCGCGTGACTAGATGATTGGAGTCAGCACAGCATCACCCCATTCAATTTGCAAAGTGCAAATTTTCTTATCTTAGTGAATGAGCTGAAGATGATTCCAATTATTCAATATTTGCGTGCAAAAACCTGTTTTTGTTTTATTTTCCACGCTTATGAATCGCTATTTGCACTGTGCATTTTACTTAGCCTGATCTCATTTACCAAACTTATTATGCAAAGTAAAGACACTTTGCTATTTTAATATCTGGAATATAACTTGTGTCGTGTAGACATTTGTTTATTAGATTGTTAACCTGCTTTATGCAGGACCGTAAGCAATATTTAGGCCTTGTTCACACCTAAGCGTTTTTCAGCTTGTAAATCGCTCAGCTCTGAAGCTCCAAAACGCCAACAAGCCAAATCCCATTAATTTCAATGGCCCCTGTTCACACTAATCGTTCTGTCGCCTGAAGCAAAACTCTTGAAGCTCAAAAAAGTACACAAGCTTCTTTATGGCAGATTACAAGCTTTGTTAGCCAAATATTCTTCAACAGAAATGCCTGACTTGAGCAGAAAAATGCTTGTAAAATGCTCAAATAACGGAAAATTGTATATCAAATACTTAACGCAATTTTCCTTTCCTGATAAGCTCCATGTCAGCCACCTCTGGGGTAAGGCCCTGCCCACCCCCATGCAATCAGGCCCTAACTCATAAATTTGAACCCCAAGCCCTGAATGGCGTTATGTAACTAGAACTTTGTCCATAGGGTGGGAGTCTGCTATCACATGGAGCTTGTCAGGAAAGGAAAATTGCAGAAAGTATTTGATATACAATTTTCTGTTTTTCTGACACCTCCATGTCAGTCACCTCCGGGAAATAACTAGATACAAGGGTGGGATGCTGCTAAATTAGTTTAGTTATGGCCTCCGGCCACAGAAATAATAGTTTTGCCAAATTCGGCTGTGGTTAACATTGCCAGGTCAATGCGGTAGTGAGAGACAAACGTGTGCATGGATGACCAGGTTGCTGCATTGCATATGACTTCTGGAGATATACCCATGATGTTGAAGCGCTCCTCGTGGACTGAGCCATTATTCTCTCTGGAGGTGCAACCCCTTATCCTTCTATGCCATGGCGATTGTCTTTATGAGCCAGGTGGCGATGATCCTGCTGAAGGCCTTATATCCCTTGCGCATTCAGTCGGGAAATACAAACACGGAGGCCAAGATTCTGATGCTAGAGGTTGCTTCAAGGTACACTTTCAAAGTTCTGCCCACATCCAGTGGGCTGACTTTGTGTCCGTCCTCCCGGAAATAGGTGGGTAGCGCTATCTCCTGACTTAGGTGAAACTTGGTGACTACCTTAGGAATGAAGTCTGACATTGGCCTTAGAATGACCCTACCTGCCCCGAAGGACATGTGGGGCTCTCTTGCCCCCAGAGCCGCTATTTCCGAGACCCTCCTGGCCGAGGTTATTGTGACCAGGATTGATGCTTTCATCATCAAGTCCCACAGCGACACGCCTTGGACGAACTTGGGTAAAGCCAGGAAATTCAGAACTAGCGGCAGGTCCCACTTGGAAAGTGTGGGTGCTCTGGGAGGCCTTAGTTTTGCTACAGCCTTAAAGAACTGAATGATTAGTTCATTAGAGGCCCACTGCATTCCCATGACTGTGGAAATGGCTGACACTTTGAGCGTACTTGCACTTAGTCCCACATCTAGGCCCTTCTGCAGGAACTCAAGGATGTGACAGGCTCTTCCATCCCGAATCCCGCTGATGCTACATACTCTTGGAACTTTTATCAGCTTCTATTGTAGACACTGTCCATGTTAGTTTTGCAGGCCTTCATGAGGGTCTGTATCACTTCAGCGGAGCACTCTAGGTTTATGAACCTCCACC
Organism: Glandirana rugosa; assembly: GCA_018402905.1. Classification (NCBI taxonomy): domain Eukaryota; kingdom Metazoa; phylum Chordata; class Amphibia; order Anura; family Ranidae; genus Glandirana; species Glandirana rugosa. The sequence continues at coordinate 1,544,747 of BLSH010065604.1, forward strand.
TTTCAATATCCAGCCATTAAGCAGTGTTTCTCCAGTGCTGGCTGTAGAACTGGGCCCTGGCTGAGGAGATCTGGCCTCGTCAGTAAATTCTGAGGCGCCCTGACACTCATGCGTAAGAGTAGAGGATACCATGGGCGTTTGGCCAATCTGGGATCACTGCCAGACTGAGACATCTTCCTGTCTCAGTCTGCTCAGAAATAGCAGTATTAACGGCCGGGGGGGGGGGGGGCGTAAGCTGTCCCACTTCACAGTCAGATCGTCCACCAGGGTTGCCTGTGGATGAATCAAATTCATGCAGAATCAGGGGAGCTTCACGTTGACCAGAGGTGAGAAGAGGTCTCTTTCTGGGAGAAACCAGTTCCCTGAATACTTGTGTCAGAAGGGACCATTCGTTGTTGTCCACTGTAGTCCTGGACAGGTAGTCGGCCTGGAGATTGGCATGTCCGGGTATATATATACTGCTGAGAGGCAAAGCAGGTTCTCCTGGGCCCAATTCATCATGCGTTCCACCTCTTCCAGGAGGGACAGACTCTGTGTGCCTCCCTGCTTCTTGATATAGGTTATGGCCGTTACATTGTCCACCTTTAGGAGGATCGAGGCCCCACGGATTACCTGGGTAAAGACCAGGAGAGCTTGATATCAGCTCCAACCTGTTGGCCACAATTTCCTTTGGTGGGTGAGACCATCTGCCTTGTGCCCACTGGTCTCCGCAATGGGCCCCCCATCCTGAATTGCTGGCATCTGAGGTTATCACTATCCAGGATGTTGGGAGGAGGGATTGACACTGCAGCACATTCCTCTTTTCTTCCCACCAGGCCAGACTCTGTCTCATGGACTGTGTTAGTGATATGTTCTGATACAGATTATGGGATTCCCACTGCCTGAGGAACCCATACAGGAATTGACGAGCGTGCCACTGGGCCCATTTCACCATGGGAGTTACTGACGCCATTGTGCCCAACAGCTGGAGGCAGGCCTGGTGGGGAGACAGTTGGCCGACCTTGTGGACTTTGCCGTTCTAAGATAGGGGGAATCTTCCCTTCTGGTAGGAACACCATATTTTTTTGTGTGTCCAGCTCTGTGCCCAGGTAGACCAGTAGTTGGGAGGGATCTAACTGGCTCTTCTCCCAGTTTATGAGCCACCCGAGCCATTGAAGGGTTGTGATGGCTCTGTCGCGGTGAGACAACAACTTGATCTTGTCTTGGTCCAGCAGCAGGATGTTGTCTAAGTAGTGATGAATGTGAATTCCGCATTTCCTCAGCTGCGTCACTACTGCCAGCAGGACCTTGGAAAAGACCCTGGGTGAGGTTGTCAACCCGAAGGGCAGGCAGACAAATTGGTAGTGAAGAGGGCCGATTAAAAACCATAGAAACCTCTATAAATGTGGGGCAACCGGCATGTGGAAATATGCGTCCTTCAAGTCCACAGAGAGGAACCAGTCTTCGGGTTGTATCACCTTCAGGATGGTCTGTAATGATTCCATTTTGAAGTGTTCCTTCTTCACGTGGTTGTTCAGCCACCTGAGGTTGATCACCGGCCTCCAGTCTCCTGACTTTTTCTGTACAAAAAATAGCGTTGAATAGACGCCTGAGAAGCGATCCCTCTGTGGCACTGGTTCTATTTCCCGCTGTTGTAGGAGTGTGTTCATGTACTGAAGTAGAATCTCCTTTTTCAGGGAGAATGAGGGGAGAGCAGTCAGCATGAAGTTCGTTTTCGGTTTCTCAAGAAATACCCAGAAATGCCCAGTTTTTATGGTGGAGAGCACCCAGCAGTCCCGGACGTTCTCTGTCCATACTTGCCAGAAACTGCGCATCCTGGCTCCCACCAGGCAAGCATGGACGGGGACACCATCAAAACGATTTCTGGGGCTTCCGGCCCGCAGGGGTGACTGCCTTCTTCTGTTTTGACCTTAAGGGAGTATTCCAAGGCCTATAGGATCTTGCTTCTCTCCCTCTTGTTCTGGCTGGCCGGCCAAAGGCCAGATTCTTCTGGCAGAGTAACCTCCTGTCCTGAGGAATGAAGCAGGACTTTCCCCCTGTCGCCCTTTCAATTGCTATATTGAGCTTGTCCCCAAATAAGGACCCTCCACCGAAGAGGATCCTGCATCAGCCTTGTTTGGAGGATGGATCTGCCACCCAAGGTCTGAGCCACAAGGCACATCTTTGCTGTGACTGCACCAAGCACCACATGTGCCAGGGATTTGATTATGTCAATGGCAGCTTCCACCATGAACCCTGCTGTCAGCCTCAGGTTGTTGAGCGAGGACATTATCTCGGTTTTCTCCCGATCGCTGGCAGTGGCTGATTCTGAATTGTCTATCCAGATATCCATGGCTCTGGAGATTGCTGCCAGGGCTATCAATGGCTTGCATGCCCCACCTGTGACTGTGTAGACCTTTTTCAGGTTCAACTCTACCCTCCTATCGAGAGACCGCATCGTCTAGCGGCAACATCAGGGCTGCGTCAACTACAGGTGGGTCTTTCAGATGTTCAACATCCTCCTTTTTAAAGGGGTACAACTTGGCCAGGCGGCTCCGGAAGAAAGTTTTTTTCTCTGGCTGCCTCCACTTATCTTCTATTATGCTTTTAATTTCATCCATGAAGGGGAAGGTGAGCCCCTCTCTCTTCCTGGTCTTGAAATAGCAGCGCTGTTTCTTCAGCGGCTCCCCGATTACACCTTCCCATTATAAGGCCTCCCTGGCATCCTTAAGGAAGAGCTGTACCAGGTTGAAATCGAACTCTTCATAAACTGTGTCCCCTTCCCCTCCAGACGAGTCTTCGGACTCTGATCTGGGTAGTGCCTAGGCCTCTTCCGCCCCTGATCTTAGCTGAGGCGTAGTCACTTGGGACAAAGAAGGGGCCTGCTGATGTGACAGCTGCTTATTTCATAAGGGGCACCATCTCCTCCTTCCCTGCTTCCTTATCCTTGGTTACATCTTTAAGGCAGGTTTCGCAAACTGTTTTGCCAGGAAGCGACTCCTTTGGACAAGCCCAGCACATCTGGTGCCCAGGTTGAGTATGGTGGGATGGGATTCAGGTCCTCACAGGGGAGCTATGGCATCTGGACCTTGACCGATCATGTCGGTGGCTACTCCTGGACCTAGAGCGCTACTCTTCTGACTGGCTTCTCTCTGAGTGGGGAGATGAATGGTGTCTTGATGAGCTAGCAGAAAAAAATAATAATAATAAAAGAAAGTTAGTTCTTTTTTAAAAAAAGTGCCAAAAATCGGAACACAACTGTAACGGAACCGGCCCACTCCGCTTTAGTACTTCCGTCAGAATACTGCTTCCTTCAGTCTGAACATCAGAGATCAGATGTTATAACTGCCCATACAAACTATACAATACTAGCTTGTAGGAACATGGATTGATTTATTGGGAAAGAACACAGCATATATACACACACCATGTGAGTACTTTACCCCTCCCCTCCTGATCGTCTTATCCTAACAATAGAAACTGCACACAGGACACATTATCATAAGCATAAACATAACAAACCTACAAACAATACAAGAAGACCTAATTAGCAGACGGACCGTCTCCTCCCTTGAAGTCCATGGAATCCACATTTAAGCAATGCTTTGATTACTCAGGGCGTGGAGACGGAATGGCAACAGTTTACAAGGCCCATAAAATGTTCCATCATTCTGATACAGTGGAATTAATGTATCATAGATTTCTTGAGGGATATTGTTGATAAATATTACTGCCCCATCTGCAGTAATCTAACTTACGTTCTCAGAGTCCATTAAATAGCTGTCCAATTTCTTGGTCACCCTGTGCCCCTAAAAGACACAGGGTGACTTAGACATAAGAGGGGCCTGGTGAGCTGAGACAAGGGTTTCCCAACCTCTCCAAGGAATACTGGGTTCTACAGGCCCCCCCACCCAAAGTGACTCCCCTGACAACGACCAACCCACATAGCGGTGGGTGAGCCTCCTACCTTCTCGGTATACGCTGGTCTTTTGGGGTTGGTATTGTCTCATTTGCAGCAATAGGAGATGCAGACTGTTAAGGAAGCACAGGAAGACAGGTCATCTATGGTTCACACAACCCACAAGCTCCACAGCAGGCACACCTGCCTACCTCACTCTCCTGCTTGCAATCACAGCAGCACTAGCACACTGTCTCTGGTGAGGCAGCATTATACTGAACTGTCACCAGTTTAAATCCTGTAGCAAGTCGTCTGGCCCCTGCCCCCGCGACATCCGATTGGCCACTAACTTCGCACATGCTCCGTCCACCCGACTTCCTGGAACTACTGTGGAATGCACCGCCCTCTTTCTAGGGATGGAGGGCTTGATTGTAGCTGTACAGCAGGATCCCTGGGGCTCCACAAGTCATTGAATGTCTTGGAGAGGAGAGACAATGCCACCCCTGCTGCAGACTCTTGGTCCGCTTCTCCATGCCCAAAAACTATCAGCGGGCACCCCACACAGCCGATGCATTTAGCGGGCATAATGGGGGCTACGTCCAAGAGGCCCACATTGGATAGATCATTGATCCAGCAAGGTAGGAGACTGCACCAGGTCCTGACCACATAGAGGAAAGAAAAGGAATGCCATTCAGGGCATGGGGGTCAAATTTATGAGGTAGGTCCTGATTGCATGGGGGTGGGTGGGGCCTTCTCCCGGAGGTGGCTGACATGGAGCTGTCAGAAAAGCAGCTCTCCACCCCTCATTTCCTCTCCCTCCCCTCCCCTAGTGCTTTCTATTATCTAACAAAAAAAGCTGTAAAACGCTTGTAATGCACTTCTAAAGCGCTTTAAAAAAGCTTGTAAAAAGCTGCAAAAAAAACTTTAAAAACGCCAGTAAATTGATATGCTCAGGTGTGAATGCAGCCCAATACTTATTTGCAGTAATGGAAATTGTGTATACATTTTTGTTTTTTGAATGGGTTTTTGATACCTTGCAGAATTGCAATTTTTGTACTGCTACTTGTGTATTTATTTAAGTTCATATTTGGTATAGACCAAGCCACAATTTTGTCAGTTAAGTAATTGCTTTCCACTCAGGTATTGAACTCGCCTTTCATTACAGGGGTGGTTCCTTCTTTTTGGTTACAATTAGTGTTGAGCGAACCCGGACTGTAACGTTCGGGTCCGTACCGAACTTTAGGGTGTCCGTGGCACGGACCCGGACCCGGACATTTCAAAAATCGTTCGGTCAAGCCATGCCTGGGCTTGCAATGTCAGGCCCAAGCGAGTTGTGATTAACATTGGTTTTTCTTCCTTGGTGGGGACATTACTTTCCGCTCAAGTTATGGACTCACCTTTCGTTAATGAATTGACTGTTTTAACACCGAACCAGATATGGTTTATACTTGAATTTATTTATGTGTTCATCGTCATGTTTTTAACGTTAAGACGTTCCATAGTTTTTGGGTAAGTTTTTTGTTTTTACATATGTGTTAAAGGTAATGACGTTTATTCATAACCCGACGTAAGTGTGGACTCGTATAGTTAAATGACCGCAAAAATTTCAAAAAAAACGTCGAAAAATGTTCGAAAAAATTTCGCGAAATCTTCACGTAATGTTCGCAAAATGTCGAAAAAAACAAT
>BLSH010065604.1:1555110-1569326 GCA_018402905.1 Glandirana rugosa
TTGTTCTTCTATTTTTTCTTCGTTCTTTTTCTTTGTTCTTTGTTTTCTTTTTTGTTCCCGTATTCTCAATTAAAGGGTGTTCAGGTGAGTGGTTTATCCACAACAGTAACATTGGTTTTTCTTCCATGGTGGGGGATTTATTCGTTTTTGGTTTTATTCATTTTAATTTATTTTCCCTATCCCCATTTATTTGTAGGGCACTTGCCCTAGTTTGAAGATGATTTTAGAACAGTTATATGGCTTCTACCGTTAATTAATACTTTTCAGACACAGTTTGAAGATGATCCACATTCACCTCCATTTTTGCTTTTTTTATGTTTTTATTTTTTTAAAAATATTTACAGTTATTTCCCTGTCCCCATTTTTTTGTAGGGCACTTGCCCTACCCTTACCCCCATTTTACTTCCTTTTGCAGCCCTCTGGGGCTTTCCAGGACTTTGTTACAGCCATTTTTGTGCCTAAAAGTTCGGGTCCCCATTGATTTCAATGGGGTTCGTTGTCCGTGCGATCGTTCGGGTTCCGTCCGGACCCGGACCCGGACTTTGTCCCGAAGTTCGGACGGACCAGCAGAACCCGAACTTCCAGGTGTTCGCTCAACTCTAGTTACAATGACAAAACCTAGTTGGTGAGTGGACTTTTGGGATATTTAAATGAACTCTTATGCCCTTGTTGTTTATCTTCTTATTTTGGTTTTTGCTTATTTAGGGGGTGGTACCTTCTTTTTGGTTACAATGACAACACCTATTTGGTGAGTGGACTTGTGGGAAATTAACTCTTATGCCCTTGTTTTTTCTTTTGTTTCTTGTTTCTTTTTCTTGCTTCTTTTTTATCTTCTTGTTATTTTGTTTTTTGCTTACTGTATACTTGAATATTAAGAACCGGTGATTACTCTTTGCACTCTTGATGCACAACTGTTCAAGCTTATATGTGGTGTTGTGAAACCTATTATTGGTCCACTTTTATTATTGGTCCATATTGGTATCTTCTTTTTGTATAAACACTTAAAGTGTAAAATCCTATGAAAATTATTTTGAAACACACTTTACTCTTTTTTTAAAGCAAGCCCACTGACAATATTTCTTGGTTGGTACAGAAATAAAAAAAATTAATGTTAAGTTGATACTATCTGAATCTAGACTGTAAATGTGATGGTTTAGTGCCTGAAATTTGGGCTGATACTATTTATGGTTCTTAAAAAAGTAGTAAAATTGGTATGCTAATTACCTTGTTTCATTTACACATGCTACTTCTCTTTACTGGCTGCACGGAGGTTCAAGGTTTTTACTGTAACATACTAAGCTCTACCCAACCTTGTCCATCTATACATATTCTTGCTAATGCCAAACTAGTTTGTTTCCATTACCTCGAAGGAAAAAACTACTCTGCACTTTTTTCTTCTTCAGTGTAGTCACCTTTTTGCACTTCTGCATGTAATCACCTTGAAAAATTCTCTTGTTCCTGTCTTCTTTACTGGAATATACTGTATGACACACGGCACTCTGCAATCTTTCAAATATATCCTCAAACGCATATTCTAACGCAAAATATTCACTTCAATTATATCCAGCCATGTGCAGATTAAATAAGTAAACAGGATTTTGTTTCTCACCTGATTAGATGACTGAAGTGACTGTAAATGCAACACAATGTGCATAACAATCCACATGCATGTGCAGTAATGCACATTTGATTACAGTTTTATGCATCTTGTGTTGCATTTATATGCATTAGTGTGTGTTACGAAGTGAAAGAGGCACATAAAATGCCATTTTTTCCAGGTGTCATTGGAGTGATCTTTGTTTATCTGGTGAAGACAAATGCAGGCCACTGAACATGGTGTGAACAAGTCCCTGGACTTCAGAATACCTTAGACAGCTCACTCTAAAAACTGAATTTCAGGTACATGAACCACAAACAAGACACTGGAGTTGATTTTCTAAAGGCAACCTATTATTGGGCCACTCACTGTGCACAGTGCAACTGCATTTTGCAATGCAATGCTTAGTAAATGAGGTAAAGCTTAATTTTGCACTGATTATCCAATCACATGCAAGGAAAATAAAAAACAGCATTTTTGCTTGCACATGATTGGATGATGAAAGTCAACAGAGCATCTGCTCATTTTATAAGCTCTAGAGCAACTACTCTCTTTGCCTTTAGTAAATCGACCCCACTGGTTATAATTGAGTGTCATACCCTCAGCATGGCACTGGACTAGACTGGACTGGACTTGTGTGCTGTGCCTGCCAAGATCACTCCTCCTGGTCGCTTATCTGGACCATGTATGTGTGTTGGGAGAGCAAAGCAATATTTCTGAAGGTATAGGTGAGTGGAGCAAAGTTAGAGAAGTGGCACAGATTGTAACACCCAGAGTGTAGCAGATTTCTAATATCACCTATTTTTCTTCTATCTCAAAGTGCCTACACCAGCACACATAGTAATTTTGATGAAGACAGAAGGAGGGAAGGGCTGGCATCATTTAACCACTTGACCACTGGGCACTTAAACCCCCTTAACTCCCCTGGCGGTATTCCCGAGTGTGGCTCGGGGTGAATCTTCTGTACCAAGAGCGATAACCCCGACCCACACTCGGGATCGCATTGCTGGATCCAGGCAGCGTTACTCACCATGTCCCCTGGATCCAGCGATGTCCCCCCATTGTGTCAGCGCGCTGTCTTCCGCCTGATGCCTCTGTGTGCTGGGCTCCATCCCGTCAAATTCAAATAGTGAAACACATAGTAAACATACAGTACACTGTAATCTGTAAGATTACATTACAGTATCAAATCATTTCACATCCCTTTTGTCCCTAGTGCTTTGTCCAGTGCCCTGCATGCAGTTTTATATTATTTATGTCATTCTTTCTGCCTGGAAACTTGAGAATGTCCATGGCAACCAAAAAGTGTCACTTTACCTCAAAAGTGGTTTCTGATCAGCTAGAAAACACCGATAGTAAATAAGAATCATTTGCAGAATTGAGTGATACTGATTTTTGGGAAATTTATCATCAGACACTGAAAGTGACGACAGCGACAGTTCTGCAACTGAGCAAACTTCAGTGTTTTTGATTTGATTACATTATTGAATACATTTTATTACTATTATGTTTTTGTTTTTCATAATTATTTATAGTTATTTGTTATATTATAATTTATGATTTTGTGTTTCAAACTTTATCATACCTGGGATGTCTACTAGACTCTTGTTTGGACAGATTTAAGTGAGTTATTCCTAAGAATTACAGGCCTACAATATAAAACGCCAAATTTCAATGCAAAACAATGTGCTTCTTTTAGACACAAAAATCTGACATAATCATACCGCTAGGGAGGTTAATAACCAGACCAATTTTCAGCTTTCAGTGCTCTCACATTTTGAATGACAATTACTCAATTATGCCACAGTGTACCCATATGAAATTTTTGTCCTTTTTTTCACACAAATAGAGCTTTCTTTTGGTGGTGTTTAATCACCACTGGGGTTTTTATTTTCCGTGCTATAAATTAAAAAATGTCTTCATTTCTGTTATAAAATTTTGCAAATTAGTAATTTTTCTTTATAACTTTTGGTCAATATTTATACTGCTACATATCTTTGGTAAAAATAACCCAAATAAGTGTATATTATTTGGTCTTTGTGAAAGTTACTGAAAATTTATCACACCTGATGTACTGATGGCCTATCTCATTTCTTGAGACACTAAAGCTGCATTCCCACAGGGGCGACCCAACTTCAGTGCGACTTTGTTAGGCGATTTCAGCACAACTTTCAGCTCGACTTTCAGGGCGACTTCAACGCAAGTTCAGGTGACTTACAACATGACTTATGCCAGGTGACTTTGCCTGTGGCCAATCAGAGAAGGGAGGGAGGGGGCTGACCCAAATAAATTCTATTCTTTCCACTACAAAGTCGCTTGCATTTAGATGGGGGATCCGACTTGGAGGCAACTTCAATTGAATTCTATGGGCACAAGTTGGATAGAAGTCGTCTCCAAGTAGTACAGGAACCTTTTTTGAAGTCGGAGCGACTTCAGTAGTGTACATTAAGATGGCTCCCATTCACTTCAATGGGATTTCACTTGTCAAGCAATTTGGGGCGACTTGAGGCGACTCAAGTCGAAGCCCAAGTCACCCCTGTGTGAATGGGCACTTACAAGCCAGGAAAGTACAAATGCCCCCCAAATGACCGCTTCTTGGAGTTTTTTGAAGTTGCAATTTTTTTCCCCACAATTCTTTGCAAAATGAAGATTTTTTTTCTTTTTTTTTCACAAAATTGTCATATTAACAGGTTATTTCTCACAGGCATCATATGCATACCACAAATGACACCCCAAAATACATTATACTACTCCTCCTGAGTATGGCGATACCACATGTGTGAGACTTTTACACAGCCTGGCCACACACAGAGGAGCACCATCAGGTGTTCCAGGGACATAAATTACACATATCATTTCCTGACTATCTCTTGCACTTTTGAAAGTCCTGGAACACCAGTACAATGGAAATTCCCAAAAAATTACCCCATTTTGGAAAGTAAACACCCCAATGTATATTCTAGGAGGCATAATGAGTCTTTTGAACATGTCAAGAAAATGAAAACGCATTTTTTTTACACAACGTTGTCCATTTATACAATATTTCTAACACATAACATGTACACAGCAAAAATCACACCCCAAAATATATTTTGCTACTCGTCCCGAGTATGGCGATACCACATGTGTGATACTTTTCCTCAGCTTGGCCACATACAGAGGCCCAACATGCAGGGAGCACCACCGGGTGTTCTAGGGGTATATATTTCAATCTAATTTGACTACCAATTACACTATTGTAAGGCACTGTAGCAGCACTGATGGGCATTGCAGTGGCACAAATGTGGCATGGATGAGCATAAATGAGGCATAAATGAGCTGTAGATGGGGATGGCTGAGCATGGATGGGGATGTATAAGCACGGATGGGATGGCCAGATGGGTATGGCTGAGCACGGATGGGATGGCTGAGCACGGATGGGGATGACTGAGCATGGATGGGGATGACTGAGCACGGATGGGATGGCTGAGCACGGATGGGGATGACTGAGCACAGATGGGGATGACTGAGCATGGATGGGGATTACTGATCATGGATGGGATGGATGAGCAAGGATAGGGATGACTGAGCACGTATGGGGATGACTGAGCATGCATGGGGATGACTGAGCACATATGGGGATGGCTGAGCATGGATGGGGATGACTGAGCACACATGGGGATGACTGAGCATGGATGGGGATGACTGAGCACAGATAGGGATGACTGAGCATGGATGGGGATGACTGAGCACAGATGGGGATGACTGAGCATGAATGGGGATGACTGAGCACGTATGGGGATGACTGAGCACAGATGGGGGTCACTGAGCACGGATGGGATGGCTGAGCACGTATGGGGATGACTGAGCACGGATGGGATGGCTGAGCATGGATGGGGATGACTGGGTACATATGGGGATGACTGATCATGGATGGGGATGACTGAGCACGGATGGGATAGCTGAGCACAGATGGGGATGACTGAACACGGATGGGGATGACTGAGCATGGATTGAGATGACTGAGCATGGATGGATGGCTGAACATGGATGACTAAGGATGGATGGCTGAGCATGGATAGATGGACGGGGTGAATGCAGACTGGCACAGAGCAGTGCTGTGAGCACTACAGATCCTGCCCACAGCGCTGCTGCATCTGATTTCTCCCCTCTCCTCTCACACTGTACTGATTGGTACAATGAGGGGAGAGATAAGCCGGACATGCACTGGCTTGTTTATATCTGAGCGCTCTGTCATTTGACGGAGCGATCTTGTGGTAAAGGACCGCTGTGAGTGGCTGTTTACCGTGATCCGTGATGCGCCGGGTCTTCTAGGAGCGTGGGAGCATGATTCTAGGAGGACGTCACTGTATGTCCTCCCAGAGTTAAAAAACCACAATGTAACCGTCAATCGGCTATGGTTGAATTGGAGATCAAGTTCACAGAAAAATGAGTGACAGACATTTGGATGGATTTTTAGTACATAGATGCACATGATAAAACACTGTTTTGCATCATTGTATGATGTCTGAAGTTCATCTTTAATCAGGTTAGGTCAGAGTAAGTGAAGCCAACACATGTAAAAACTAAATATTTTAAAGTAAGCACAAATATAGTACCTTAAAACTATTCATTCAGTGCTAACATAAACCCAGTTGAGGCTTAAGTGAGATTTAAAAGTAATACATTCACAAACAAATTTGAAGATGTTCTAAAGCCTACGACAGGATCATTAAGTAACAGCAAAATCGGAAGCACGTAATAAGTTGGGCATCTGATCAACAAGATGTTCCACATGATGGGTTAATGTGCCATTTATTGCACAATGAACTGGACCACGTCTGACTTGTTAAAGGTTCACTTTTTATAAACATCCTTAGTTACAAAAAAGTAACTAAACTTGAATGTGTCAACTTTCATATTTTTAAACCTGCTTTTACTATGTCTAGGTTTTTAGCTGTTATGAATTTATTTTATACCTGCCAAAAATTAAAGTGGAAGTCCATGGTAAAGCTAAAATCCCTGTATCTATACAGGGATGTATGAAAGCAATTAGTGATTCTGAAAGCAGGGTGAGAGAAAGTTGCATTGGTCAGACTGTGGGAAGTACACACCCATTGACCTAGTATGGCATTCTATGGATTCCTGTTAAAGCAAGCCAAATGGCCTTTCTGATTTCAGCACAGTTCTGTGATTAGAAATATGTACCACAAGTGCCACAAGCATCTGAAGGGAAGAACATATTTGTTATTGATGTCAACCAATTAGAGTCTAGTGCTGATCCAATAAATGACTGAATGAGGCAAACTTACTAAGAGCCGGTTCACACTGAGACGACCTGTCAGGCGACTTGAGTCGCCTGAAAAGTCTCCATGCAGTGCAATGGAACCGTTCTAATAGGAGCGACTCAGGTCGCTCTGACTTAGAAAAAGGTTCCTGCACTATTTTCAGGGCAATCGCAGCGCAACTTGCATTGACTTCTGTGGATAGAAGTCTCCTTGCAAGTCGCGCTGAGGTCACCTCGAGTGGGGCGACTTGCCTCGCCCTGCAAGTCGCGCCGCTCCAGTGTGAACCGGCTCTTAAGGAGCTGAAAATATCCATTCATTAAACTGTGTGAATATTTTAATTATTTACTTTAATTATCCAATCAAGTGAAATGCAAATTTCTGTTCATGTTAAATACCTAGTCAGATGAAATTAGTAAACTGAAATTTGCTTTTAACACGACTAAATAATTTAAGTGAATATTTGCACAATTTATTGAGTAAACATCCTTAGTATATCAGCTCAAATGAATGACAGGAAGTGATTGGCTATCATAAGCAACAAGAATAGTTCCTTTGGGCTTTTTAACCTCCCTGGCGGTATGATTATTTCAGATTTTTGGTGCTGAAAGCGGTACGATTATTTTGCATGAAAATTTGGCGTTTTATATTGTAGGCCTGTAATTCTTAGCAATAACTCACTTACATCTGTCCAAACAAGAGTCTAGTAGACATCCCGGGGATGAAAAAGTTTGAAAAATGAAATCATAAATTGTAATATAGTAAATAACTAAAAATAATTATCAAAAATAATAATATAATAGTAATACAATTTATTCAATAATGTAATCAAACCAAAAACGCAGAAATTTGCTCATTTGCAGAATTGTAGCTGTCGTCAATTTCAGTTTCTGATGATAAATTTCCCCAAAAATCTGTATCACTCAATTCTGCAAATGATTGTTATTTACTGTTACTGTTATCGCTGTTTTCTAGCCAATCATAAACCACTTTTGACGCAAAGGGACACTTTTTGGTTGCTATGGACATTCTCATGTTTCCAGGCAGAAAGAATGACATTTATAATATAAAAGTGCATGCAGGGCACTGGACAAACCACTAGGGACAAAGGGAATATGAAATGTTTTCATACAGTAATGTAATCTATAAGATTACAGTGTACTGTATGTGCTGTGTGTGTTTCACTTTTTGAATTTCCCGCCGGTCTCCGTCCCCGTGCAACACAACGCTCGCAGGGAACGGAGCCCGGCACACAGGAGTCATCTGGCGGCGGACACAGCCCGCAGACACTCTGGGGGACATCGCTGGATCCAGGGGACAAGGTGAGTAGCGCTGCCTGGATCCAGCAATGTAATCCCGAGTGTGGCTCGGGGTTACCGTTCTTGGAACTGAAAATCCACCCCGAGCCACACTTGGGAACACCGCCAGGGAGGTTAAAGTGGTTGTCAACTTGTGACAACCACTTTAACCTACAAGTAAGCCTATGATAAGGCTTACCTGTAGGTGCACTGCATATCTCCTAAACCTGTACTGTTCAGGAGATATGCACTGTTGAAGCTGTGCCGATGTCATGTCAGCACATGCGCAGTGAAGGAACGGCCTGCATGCCGTTCCTCCACTGCGACTGTGCCGTGACTGGCGGCTCCCGCGCGCGTCCATCTTCTGCCCCTCTTCCTTCCGGGGCCGCGACTCCTGCGCTGTGACTGGCCGGAGTCGCGGCCCCGGAAGGAAGAGGGGCAGAAGATGGACGTGGCCAGCACAGGGGACTACTTTACAGGGGAACATAGAGGAAGTAAACCCCATCTGAGTTTACTTCCTCTTTAAGCTTATGGTCAAGTGTTAATTGTGAACTTCCCACAGGCAACAGCAGTTGATACATCTAAACCAGCAACTTTTTTTACCCCACAGGAACTCCTAAAATAATATTAGGTTTCCGGTAACCCTTAGTATAACCAATTCATTGTGAGTCAATGTGAAAAACACCTATTACATTGGTTGTCAGTAGAAAGAATGGAACCCTTACAGTGGTGGCCAGAATGTCACCCTTGCAGACAACTAAAAAAAATCCTTGGGGTCACACTGCTGGCATTTCCAAGTAATGTTGGCCCTGGAGCAACATAGACACCATCAGATGGGAGGTCAATCAGCCACAGCTCAAGGAACCCTTACCATCTGTGGAGAAAGCCTAGGGTTCCATGGAATTCTGATTGAGAATGGCTGATCCAGGCTGTGGTTGCTAGACTGACAGAAGGTTCCCAAAGGCTTCAGATGCTTTTATAAACATGAGATTACTGTGCTTTTCGATGATAAAAATTCCATTTAGCACTGGAAAATCTGTTTATTGTCCTTTGCCAATCATTTGGACCACTTAATTCCAAAAATGAAACACGCAGTTTGGTTTATATCATACGTATGAACTCTGTACAATGTACAGGGCCAGGCATATTCTTTTAACTATATTATCCATGATGTTAAGTGCTAAATATCAAAATTATCCTAAAGGCTCAGGATTTTGAACGTTTACACATCTAAAGGACAGCTATGGTTATCCAGCGTAGAAAGGGGATTGACATTCCTCAAAGTTTATATTGGTTGTAAGCCCTACACTTTATTTTCCTGTTTTCTGCATCATTGTAAATCTGTAATTAAATAATGGCATAATATGTTTTAAAATGCTATATGTTCAACCAGATTGTAACAAGAATTGAATATTTATAAAACCACATGCCTACATTGGAACACCAAATTTCTTGGTTTTATTTTGTTTTCATTTTATGTATTATTTGTTAGGATTTGCAGTTTTGTAGCCCCATTACCATGGTGGTGTCTCTATGCTGGAGTTTGTGTAACTTTCTATGCAATGCGGTATACAATGCTGTACGTCAGTCAATCAATTTGAATATAAATTTGCTGAGAAAGTTATGTAAATATTTAAAGAAAGTGGTTGACATTGTTGATAACATATCAGAAAAGCTGTATGGAAGTTAAGAATTAACTAGAAATTCCTATTTAGATGTAAAGATAAAACATTTGGTGAGATAAATCTATGTACTATTAAATAACTTAAGATATGCTGTAATCATGTTTTTCTTAGCTAGATAAAGGATAGTGCATTTTACTAAAGCCTACCATAGAGGGGGCCATTTTCTTTCCTGCAACCAGGGTTCTCCAGGGTGGGGTGGGCGTTCCTGCTGGGAGAACACACAGTGTTTTTATTTTTTTTTTAATATCTGTTTATTGTGAAATGAGGAAATAATTACAAATAAAACCATAATCAACCTTATTACAATATAAAGGCTCAATCATACGCAGGTGACTGGTTGAGCATGCATATAACAAGTGGTTACATCCAAAGGTTCAAAATATCTTATATTCATTGTAAGGAAAATACATGTAGAGTGAAGGAAGAAGAAAGGGGAAAAAGAAAGCGAGGAGAAGAAGCAAGGAGAAGGGATAAGATAGGATAGGATATGTGTGCCGACTGTATGGGTGGGCGACAAAGTATATGGGTACGTTACTCTGTACATGATGAAACAATTTAAATTAGAGGGCATAAGTCCTAAGTCCAAAAACATAAATCAGAGGACCTCTAGCCTATGGGTGCCTCTGGTGAGTCCATAGCAGTTTGTGATATTAGGGATTTGTATTTCTGAGTGGTTTTAAATTCCATCCACGTTGACCATATTTTTGTGTTTTTACTCCCATCTCCTCTAGAATGATATGTAAGGTGTTCCAATAGGCAGGTTTCGTTGACTTTGTGCAGCCAGTCTGTCACTGTAGGGACGTTGGGTTGACCCCAAAACACACAGTGCTTAGCTGTTAGATGTTAGCAGTTATAGACACTGGCAATAATTGCATGAAAAATAGGACAGGTTGGCTGTACCCAAGTAACACACACACAGTCCAAGTGCAATTAGTAGAACTTTTATTGTAGTAAAGCGAAAACAATTCACAACCAAACCAGTGGGAGAAGGCCTAACCAAGAAAACTCATGAATGTCAACAGGTATCACCCGAACTCATAGCATCTGTCTAGAGGGGCAAAATGCGGCCTGGCTATCTCATACCCTAATGGGAAGATGTCCAAGGAGAGTGCGAGCCCCTAGCTTTACCTTCATATCCGGAACCTTTCCCTGCCGCTAATACTGTCTCTGACAGACGGGTGACCTGTCCCTACACTACCCACATGCAAATGCACACCAAAACCTGGGGGCAGGGACTTATAAAGACTCTGCTGACCCAAAAATGCCCAAGGGTCATCTGGATGCAGCCCGGCCAACCAAAATGCTGCCTCTAGGAACCAGGAAACCACAGAGAAACTGAGCTTCCCTTATCTTCTGCTCCAGGCTGTGATGCCACTCCAGTCGGGCGCCACCTACAGTGGAGAATGCAGACTGCACCTGCCTACAAATTCATAAAAAAGGAATTGTTATAATGACAAAAGGAGCAACACAAAAGAAAATGTAACTGAATTAAAAATAATTCCGAGGGCAGGATTAATTCTGTCAACTTACCCAGCCATTCAAGGTCTTCTAGGCTCTCCAGGCCTAAGAATAACCATATAAACATAAGGGTGCAGTGGTTGTTCAGAAGAGTTACAGGATATCATGTGGTTCTGGCAAAAAAAACTATTTTCCCTTTGTTTTAACATTTAATATCAGCTTTGCATATAACCACACAAATGCTACAGAAATGCAGTTTTTCTTGCAACACTGGAAATTGTGTATACTATTTTGTTCTTTGAAGGGGTTTTTGATGCCTTGCAGAATTGCATTTTTTGTACTACTACTTAATTCATTTTATATTTGGTATAGACCAAGCCACAATCGTGTCAGTTAAGTGATTGCTTTCCCCTTAAGTAATGAACTCCCCTTTCATTACAGGGTAGTTCCTTCTTTTTGGTTACAATGACAACACCCTTGCCCTTGTTTTTCGTTTTTATCTTCTTGTTATTTTGATTTTTGCTTACTGTATTCTTAAATATTAAGAACTGGTGTTTACTCTTTGTACTCTTGATGCTCAACTGTTCAAGCTGAAATTTGGGCTGCTACTATTTATGTTTCTTAAAAAAGTAGTAAAATTGTCATGCTAATTGCCTTGTTTCTATTACACATGCTACTCCACTTTACTGGCTGCACGGAGGTTCAAGGTTTTACTGTAAAAAACTAAGCTCTACCCAACCTTGTCCCTCTATACATATTCTTGCTAATGCCAAACTAGTTTGTTTCCATTACCTCAAGGGAAAAAAACTACTCTGTTCTTTTTTCTTCTTCAGTGTAGTCACCTTTTTGCACTTCTGCATGTAATCACCTTGAAAAATTCTCTAGTTCCTGTCTTCTTTAATGGAATATACTGTATGACACACGGCACTCTGCAATCTTTCAAATATATCCTCAAAAGCATATTCTAACGCAAAATATTCACTTCAATTATATCCAGCCATGTGCAGATTAAATAAGTAAACAGGATTTTGTTTCTCACGTGATTAGATGACTGAAGTGACTGTAAATGCAACACAATGCACATAAAAATCCACATGCATGTGCAGTAATGCACATTTGGTTACAGTTTTATGCACCTTGTGTTGCATTTATATGCATTAGTGTGTGTTGCGATGTGAAAAATGCCATTTTTTCCAGATGCCCTTGCAGTGACCTTTGTTTATCTGGGGAAGAAAAATGGAGGCCACTGAACATGGTGTGAAAAAGACCCTAGACTTCAGAATATCTTTGACAGCTTACGCTAAAAACTGAATTTTAGATACATGAACCATAAACAAGACACTGGAGGTGATTTACTAAAGGCAAATAAACTGTGCACTTTGCAAAGTGCAGTTGCTCCAGAGCTTAGTAATTGAGGTAAAGCTTCATTTTGCAAATATTACCCAATCACATGCAAGGAAAATAAAAAACAGCATTTTTGCTTGCACATGATTGGATGATGGAAGTCAACAGAGCTTCTGCTCAAGCTCTGGAGCAACTGCTCTTGTAAACGGCGACTGCACTTTGCCTTTAGTAAATCGACCACACTGGTTATATTTGAGTGTCATACCGTCAGCATGGCACTGAACTGGTCCTTGTAAAATGATGTGCTGTGTCTGCCAAGATCACACCTCCTGGTCAATTATCTGGACCATGTATGTGTGTCGGGAGAGCAAAGCAATATTTCTGATGGTATAGGTGAGTGGGAGAAGTGGCACAGACTGTAACGCCCAGAGTGTAGCAGATTTCTAATACCACCTACTCTTCATCTATCTCAAAGTGTCCACACTGGCACACATAGTCATTTTGATGAAGGCAGAAGGGAGGAAGGGCTGGCATCATTTAAACTGGAGATCAAGTTCACAGAAAATGAGTGACAGACATTTGGATGGATTTTTAGTACATAGAGGCACATGATAAAACAATGTTTTGCATCATTGTATGGTGTCTGAAGTTCATCTTTAATCGGAACATTCAGGTTAGGCCAGAGTAAGCGAAGCTAACACAGGGAAAAACTAAATGATTTAAAGTAAGCACAATCATAATACCTTAAGACTATTCATTCAGTGCTAACATAAACCCAGTTGAAACTTAAAAGAGATTTAAATGTAATACATGCACAAACAAATTTGAAGATATTCTAAAGCCTACAACAGGATTGTTAAGTAACAGCTTTAATAAATCGGAAGCACATAATGAGTTGGGCATCTGATCAACAAGATGTTTCACATGATAAGTTAATGTGACATTTATTGCACAATGAACTGGGCCACGTCTGACTTGTTAAAGGTTCACTTTTTATCAACATCCTTAGTTAAAAAAAATAACTAAACTTGAATGTGTCAACTTTCATTTTTTTAAACCTGGCTTTACTATCTCTAGATTTTTAGCTGTTATAAATTTTGTGTTATACCTGCAAAAAATTAAAGTGAATGTAAACCCACCACTCACCCAGTATAAAATAATGGCACAGTATTAATGTATATATACATGCAAGCCTCCTGCATGTATCCCTACCTTGCAAATGCCACCCCCTTCAGCAGTAGCAGCCGCACAAATCTCTGGACAGTGGGTAGGTCTCTTTCCTGGAGCCCACCTCAACACTCTCCTACTTTCCTATTCCTGAGTTTTGATAAACATCCTGTCAAAACTCATGAAACTCACCACATGACTTCAGCATACCCAATCATGCTGAGGTGTGGAGCAGCCAATCCTGGGAGAGCTGGAGAATGAATGCTATATATAGTTAGCAAACCTTGGGTTTCATTCTTGAATCAGACAGAAGGTCTGCTAATTTAGTGGGTCCTCTTTCTCTTGCTTAACTGCTGCAATAAACTGAAATAAAATGTGTGTGCTTGTGGGGGGGGGGGGGGGG
>BLSH010065604.1:1570954-1611563 GCA_018402905.1 Glandirana rugosa
CGATAAAAATCGCAGATCGCCGCCATTACTAGTAAAAAAAATAATAATAATAAAAACGCCATAAATCAATTCCCATAGTTTGTAGACGCGATAACTTTTGCGCAAACCAATCAATAAACGCCGATTGCGATTTTTTTTACCAAAAATATGTAGAAGAATATAAATCGGCCAAACCCAATGAATAATTTTTTTTTTATTTTTTATTTTGGGACATTTATTAGAGCAAAAAGTAAAAAATATTGTTCTTTTTTCACAATTGTCGCTCTTGGTTTTGTTCATAGCGCAAAAAATAAAAACCGCAGAGGTGATCAAATACCACCAAAAGAAAGCTCTATTTGTGGGGAAAAAAGGACATCAATTTTATTTGGGTACAACGTCGCACGACCGCGCAATTGTCATTCAAAATGCGACAGCGCTGAAAATTGGTCTGGGCAGGAGGGGGGTTTAAGTGCCCAGTAAGGAAGTGGTTAAAATAACCTGTCATAAAATGAGCAAATCAAACTGAGCATGAGCTGAACAAATGCATAAGCAGAGGTTTCCAGTGATCCAATGAGATCCAATGAGCAGCTCCACTGTCCAATAGGGGGTCTCAGTAGGTAGAACAGGCGGGCTCAAGTTCAGTTTTTACAGGAAAAGTCAAGGTTATCATATAATCTCGAATGAGTATATCTGAAGGTCTACTGATCATTTTGACATGCAGTTTTCACGTTACATATGCATGTATGAAACACTTGCTTGTTTGAATTGTATAAGGTTTACCCCTTCTTAAAGGTACAAATACAAATGCAAAATTAGGCCATGTGATGCATATTTTGTGCTTAAAAGTGTTATTGAACCCACAACAGTAAAATCAGTCTGTATATGCAGTAAAGCATGCTCATTATACTCAATGTGGAACCTAAAGGGTTCATCTTCTAATTGTGTAAAAAGGCTGTTTGATCCTGTATGTACAGAGCCTTCACTTCTTGCATTGTCCCAAAAACATCTCCAGACAGAGTTAGTGGAGTCAGTCTGCACATGCTCAGTTTGGTGTATATTGCTATAGAGTTTTTGTTTTTCTTGGGAAAGTGCATGTGATCAGTACAGGGCCAATCAGCACTGTCCACACAGAGGGCCAGAGGTCCTGCATCCTCATAGGACAGCCAGTGCAGTATGAAAACTCCTCCGACAAGCTTTAACCAGACACCAATAGAAGTCACAAGACTGCTACATACTGCTGACGAGAAAAGGTATTTAGCAGTTTATATTTACTAAAATGATTGCATTTCCATCTGAGCCCATCTGAGTAACTGAGTACCTGTCACCAGCCCATCTGTGTACCCGAGTACCTGTCACCAGCAAAACTGTGTACCCGAGTACCTGTCACCAGACTATCAGAGTACCCGAGTACCTGTCACCAGCCCATCTGAGTACCCGAGTACCTGTCACCAGCCCATCTGTGTACCCGAGTACCTGTCACCAGCCCATCTGTGTACCCGAGTACCTGTCACCAGCCCATCAGAGTACCCGAGTACCTGTCACCAGCCCATTAGAGTACCCGAGTACCCGTCACCAGCCCATCAGAGTACCTGAGTACCTGTCACCAGCCCATTTGAGTACCCGAGTACCTGTCATAGTCTATCTGAGTACCCAAGTACCTGTCACCAGCCCATCAGAGTACCCGAGTACCTGTCACAACCCATCAGAGTACCCTAGTACCTGTCACCAGCCCATCTGAGTACCCGAGTACCTGTCACCAGCCCATCTGAGTACCCGAGTACCTGTCACAACCCATCAGAGTACCCAAGTACCTGTCACAAGCTCATCTGAGTACCCGAGTACCTGTCACCAGCCCATCTGAGTACCCATGTACCTGTCACCAGCCCATTTGTGTACCCAAGTACCTGTCACCAGCCCATCTGAGTACCCAAGTACCTGTCACCAGCCCATCTGTGTACCCGAGTACCTGTCACCAGCCCATCAGAGTACCCGAGTACCTGTCACCAGCCTATTAGGGTGCCCGAGTACCCGTCACCAGCCCATCAGAGTACCTGAGTACCTATCTGCAGCCCATCAGAGTACCCGAGTACCTATCACCAGCCTATGTCTCATAAAATATACATTGGGGTGTTTGCTTTCCAAAATAAAGTCATTTTGTGGGTGATAGGTAGGAATGATGAAATTAGTTGGGCCTCTGTATGTGGCCAGGCTGTGTAAAAGCCTCACACATGTGGTATCGCCATACTCAGGAGGAGTAGCAGAATGTATTTTGAGGGGTAATTTTTGCTATGTACATGCTATATGTTAGAAAAATCTTATAAATTGACAACTTTGTCTAAAACAAAATAGGTTTTCATTTTCTGTCCATGTTTTCCAAAGACTTGCAGAAAAAAATGAACCATTCAAAAGACTCATTATGCCTCATAGAATATACTTTGGGTGTTTTCTTTCCAAAATTGGGTCATTTTGTGGGTAATTCCACTGTCCTGGTGCTCCAGAGCCTTCAAAAGTGTAACAGGTAAAAGGTTGTTAGGAAATGTTATGTGTAATTTAGACATGTGCACTGCCGAATAACTTGTTCATTTTTGTTTTTGTTTTTTGGGTCATTCGTTATGATCGAAATTCATTATTTCGAATTAATTCGTAATGTCTGAAAATTAGAAAATTCGGAAATTCGATAATTCGGTAATTCGGAAAATTTGAAAATTCGGAAATTCAAAAATCCGAAAATAAGAGCAAAAATCCGAAAATAAGAACAAAAATCCGAAAATCCGAAATAACTAACTAAATAATAAGAAACTATAAAATTATAGGTAATGGAATTTCAATTCAAATTTGACTGTGAACATAACGAATATGAATTTATCAGAAGTTATGAATTATCCATAATAACGAATGCAACATCTAAACAAATGTAATGTAACAAATGAATAATAATAAAAAATTTTATTATTATTATTATTTTTATTTATTATTAATGTTATGTTCCATTCGTTTAGATGCGGCATTCGTAACTTCGGATAAATTTGCAATCGTTGCGTTCACTAACAGCCAAATTTGAAAGGAAATTCTAATACCTATAATTTCATAGTTAGTAATAGTTATTATAAGTTAGTTAGTTATCATTTTGAATTTTCACTTTTATTTTCGGATTTCCGAGTTTCTGAATTTCGGATTTTCGAATTTTCAGATTTCGGATTTTCAAATTTTCGAATTTCCTAATTTCGGATTTTGAATTTTCTTGATTTTCGAATTTTGGATTTTCGTATTTCCAAATTTCCAAATTAACCAATTTTTTAAATTTAGTTGAAAAACAAATTTGGAACAAAACAAATTGCACATGTCTGTTTTTTTTTATGCTCCTTGAATGCCTGACGGTGCTCCCTGCATGTTGGACCTCTCTATATGGCCAGGCTGTGTAAAAGTCTTACACATGTGGTATCGCCATACACAGGACGAGTAGCAGAATGTATTTTGGGGTGTATATTTTGCTATGTACTTGCTATGTGTTAGAAATGATAATTTTTTTATAAATTGACCGCTTTGTGTAAAAAAAAATACGTTTTCATTTTTTTCCACATTTTCCAAACAAAAGTTGCAAAAAATTAACTGTTCAAAAGACTTACAATGCCTCATAGAATATACGTTGGGGTGTTTACTTTGTAAAATGGGGTCATTTTGGGGGTAATTCTACTGTTCTGGTGCTCCAGGGCCTTCAAAAGTGTAATAGGTTGTTAGGAAATTGTTTTGTGTAATTTATGCTCCTAAAACGCCTGACCAAGGACGTAGCAATAGGGGTCTCAGGGGTCACAATTGAGACCCCTCCCATGCTTTAGGGGGCCCATTCTGCCTTACATTTTTACAAATTGATTATACATGTGCACAAGGAATTTTTTAGAAATATATTTTCTGATTAATGTGTATGGGGTAAGCGCCCTTTTCCAAAATATTTTGAATTACCCACTCAATATGTAAATGAAGCTCTGAAATAACTCTTTAGTTTGGAATAGCATGTGGTGGAAACAGTGAGTAGTAGCCGGGGGCCCCAGGTCAACTTTTGCATCAGGGCCCACAAGCTTCAATCTATGCTTTGTGCTTGCTGGAGCTCCCTGCATGTTGGACCTCTCTATGTGGCCAGGCTGTGAAAAAGTCTCACACATGTGATATCACCATACCCGGGACAAGTAGCAGAATTTATTTTGGAGTATAATTTTTGCTATGTACATGCTGTGTGTTAGAAATATCTTATAAATTCACCACTTTGTGTAAAAATAAAAACGTTTTCATTTTCTTTCCACGTTTTTTGAAGACTTGTGGAAAAAAATGAACAGTTCAAAAGACTCACTATGTCTCATAGATTATACGTTGGGGTGTTTGCTTTCTAAAATGGGGTCATTTTGTGGATAATTCCATTGTCCTGGTGCTCCAGGGCCTTCAAAAGTGTAACAGGTCATTAGGAAATTAGATGTGAAATTTCTGCTCCTAGAATACCTGACGGTGCTCCCTGCATGTTGGACCTCTCTGTGGCCAGGCTGTGAAAAAGTCTCACACATGTGGTATCGCCATACCCGGGAGGAGTAGCAGAATGTATTTTGGGGTGTAATTGGAAGTATGCCTATGCTGTGTGTGAGAAATAGCTTGTTTTTATGACAATTTTGTGTAAAAAAAAAAAATAATAATTTCTTAATTTCCCAAGAATTGTGGGGAAAAAATTACAACTTCAAAAAACTTGCGATGCCTCTTACTAAATACCTTGAACTGTCTACTTTTCAAAAAGGGTCATTTGGGGGGTATTTGTACTGTCCTGACATTTCAGGGCCTCAAGAAATGAGATAGGCCGTCAGTGCATCAGGTGTGATCAATTTTCAATGATTGGCACCATAGTTTGTAGACTCTATAACTTTCACACAGGCCAAATAATATACACTTATTTGGGTTATTTTTACTAAAGATATGTAGCAATATACGTTTTGGCCCAACTTTATGAGCAAAAATTACTTATTTGCAAAATTATATCATAGAAACTAAAAACGTGGGTTTTTTTTCGAATTTTTTTTACTTATGTAGCAAAAAATAAAAAACCCAGCAGTGATTAAATATCAACAAAAGAAAGCTCTATTTGTGTGAAAAAAATGTTAAAAATTTTGTTTTGATACAGTGTTGCATGACTGAATAATTGGCGCTGAAAGCTGAAAATTGGTCTGGGCAGGAAGGGGGTATAAGCAGTGTTAATTTTGGCAGCAAATTTTGATTTAGTTTTAGTCTTAGGACTAAAATGGCATTTTAGTTTTAGTCCCATTTTAGTCTTCTGCAATTGTTTTAGTTTTATTCGTATTTAGTCTACTTAATCTTCAGGACATTTTAATCGACTAAAATGTCTTACATTTTAGTCGACTGAAATCTCCAGTACATTTTAGTAGACTAAAATCATTTTAGTCGTCTTAAATCTAATGGGTGTAGATAAATTGTAATGCATTATTAAAGCATTTCTCTACAATTTCCTAACTCATTATATACTGCTGGAGTGAAAAATCTATTGTTATTATTTATGGTATTGAGGTATGAACATGCACTACAGACCAGTGTTAATTTTGACGTCAAATTTCAATTTAGTTTTAGTCTTAGTCTTTTGACTAAAATGGCATTTTAGTTTTAGTCCCATTTTAGTCTTTTGACTAAAATGACATTTTATTTTTCGTCGTATTTTTTTCATCTAAATTGTTTTAGTTTTAGTCGTATTTTAGTCAACTAAAATGGTATTAAGTTAGACGACTAAAATGTTTTAGTCGGATTTAGTCGACAAAATTAACACTGGGTATAAGTGCCCTGTATTGAAGTGTTTAAACTATGTGAATATTTTAATTATTTACTTTAATAATCCAGTCCAGTGAAATGTAAATTTCTGTTCATGTTAAATACCTAGTCTGATAAAATTAGTAAACTAGAATTTGCTTTTCACACAACTGAATAATTTAAGTGAATATTTGCACAATTTATTGAGTGAACATTCTCAACTCCTTTAGTATATCAGCTCAAATGAATGACAGAAAGTGATTGGTTATCATAAGCAACAAGAACAGTTGCTTTGGGCTTTTTAAGCTTATGGTCAAGTGTTAACCTCCTTGACGATATTCCCGAGTGTGGCTCGGGGTGAGTTTTCACTGCAAATAGCGGTAACCCCGAGCCACACTCGGGATTGCATTGCTGGATCCAGGCTGGGCTACTCACCTTGTCCCCTGGATCCAGCGATGTCCCCCCGCTGTGTCAGCGGGCTGTGTCCTCTGCCTGATGCCTCTGTGTGCCGGGCTCCGTTCCCTGCGAGCGTCGCGTCGCACGGGGCGGAGCCTGGCGGGAAATTCAAAAAGTGAAACACATAGTATACATACAGTACACTGTAATCTGTAAGATTACATTACTGTATGAAATCATTTCCCATCCTCTTTGTCCCTAGTGCTTTGTCCAGTGCCCTGCATGCACTTTTATATTATATATGTCATTCTTTCTGCCTGGAAACCTGAGAATGTCCATGGTATAAAAATGTGTCCCTTTACGTCAAAAGCGGCTTCTGATCAGCTAGAAAACACCGATTGTAAATAAGAATCATTTGCAGAATTGAGTGATACTGATTTTTGGGGAAATTTATCATCAGAAACTGAAAGTGACGACAGCGACAATTCTGCAACTGAGAAAATTTCAGTGTTTTTTACTTGATTATATTATTGAATACATTTTATTATTATATTATCATCTTTGATAATTATTTATAGTTATTTATTATATTATATATTTTTTTTTCATATATGTTATAATTTATGATTTTGTGTTTCAAACTTTATCATACCCGGGATGTCTACTAGACTCTTGTTTGGGCAGATTTAAGTGAGTTACTCCTAAGAATTACAGGCCTACAATATAAAACGCCAAATTTCCATGCAAAATAATTGTACCGCTTTCAGCACCAAAAATCTGAAATAATCTTACCGCCAGGGAGGTTAATTGGGAACTTTCCACAGACAACAGCAGTTGATACATCTAAACCAGCAACTTTTTTTACCCCACAGGAACGCCTAAAATAATATTAGGTTTCCGGTAACCCTTAGTATAACCAATTCATTGTGAGTCAATGAGAAAAACACCTATTACATTGGTTGTCAGTAGAAAAAATGGAACCCTTACAGTGGTGGTCAGAATGCCACCCTTACAGACAACTAAAAAAAGATCACTCTGCCAGCTTTGCCAAGTGGTGTTGGCCCTAGAGCAACGCAGGCACCATCAGATGGGAGGTCAATCAGCCACAGCTCAGGGAACCCCTAGCCATCTGTGGAGGAAACCTAGCATTCCATGGAATTCTGATTGAGAATGGCTGATCCAAGCTGTGGTTGCTAGACTGACAGAAGGTTCCCAAAGGCTTCAGATGCTTTTATAAACATGAGATCACTGTGCTTTCCAATGATAAAAAAATCAATTTAGCACTGCAAAATCTGTTTATTGTCCTTTGCAAATCGTTTGGACCACTTAATTCCAAAAATGAGACATGCAGTTTGGTTTATACCATACGTATGAACTCTGTACAATGTACAGGGCCAGGAATATACTTTTAACTATATTATCCATGATATTAAGTGCTAAATATCACATTTATCCTATAGGCTCAGGAATTGAAAAGTTTACACATCCAAGAGATCAGCTATGGTTATCCAGCGTAGAAAGGGGCTTGATATTCCTCAAAGTTTATATGTTCAACCAGATTGTATCAAGAATTGAATATTTATAAAACCACATGCCTACATTGGAACACCACCTCTCTTGGTTTCATTTTGTTTTCATTGTATGTATTACTTGTTAGGATTTGCAGTTTTGTAGCCCCCATCACCTTGGTGGTGTCTCTATTCTGGAGTTTTGTTACTTTCTATGCAATGTTGTATAATATACTGCACATTATACATTTGAATATACATTTACTGAGAATATTATGTATATATTTAAAGAATGTGGTTGGCATTGGTGATTGTCCATATCAGAAAAGCTGTATGGAAGTTAAAAATTAACTAGAAATTCCTATTTAGATGTAAAGGTAACACATTTTGTGAGGTATGTACTGTTAAATAACTAAGATATGTTGTAATCATGTTTTTTTTATCTAGATAAAGGGCAGCACATTTTACTAAAGCCTTCCATAGAGCCATAGAGGGTGCCATTTTCTCTCCTGCAACCACACTCAACTGACTGTTCTCCAGGGCGGGGCATTCCTGCTGAGAGAACACACAGTGCTTAATGCTAGCAGCTATAGCCACTGGCAATAATCGCATGAAAAATAAGACAGATTGGTTGTACCCAAGTTGATTGATCGATCAACTTGGGTACAATCAGCCTGCCCATACATGGTTCGAATCTCGGTCGGTCACTCCTGAACTGGCTGAGATTCGAACCGTCTATGGCCGGCTTAAGAAGCTGCTGATTTGTTTGGTCTCTTGCTGTTCCCAGTCGGCTCTAGTTGGGCGCCACTTACAGTGGAGAATGCAGACTGCACCTGCCTACAAATTCATAAAATATGTTTTGTTTAAACATGAATAAGCCTTCAAAGGGAAGTACTGGCTAAAAATTTTCAGTAAAAAGTTCAGCTAAAAGGTGCAGTAAATGCTGTTTGTTCCCCTAGCTGCCTGGGAAAAGTTCCTGCCTGAAAGCACAAGGTGAGCAAAAATGAATTGTTATACTGACAATAGTAGCAGCAGTCACAAAGGTAAATGTAACTGCATTAAGAAGAATGTAGATAAAAATGTGTCCTACCTAAAATGCTTTATCTAACCAGTGGGGTAATAAATGTAAAGTCTACCAGCAGTGCAAATAAAAGTGTCTGCAATCCAAGAGAAGAATAACACCTAAACAGTATCCTAGGGAGACTGAAAATGGAGGGATGAGGAGGATCCCTTTAAATAGATTCCCACTGGCAGCAGCAAGGTCCCACAGTAGTAAACAGGTTCAATACACCAGTGGTTCTCAACCCTGTCCTCAAGAACCCCCAACAGGCCATGTTTTGGGATTTTCCTTAGATAAAATAGCTGTCCAAAATACCAAGCCATTGACTGATTTAAAGCACCTGTGCAAGATAAAGGAAAACCTGCAAACATGGCCTGTTGGGGGTACTTGAGGACAGGGTTGAGAACCACTGCAATACACCACTCAGATGTCTGTTGGATGCAACACAGGCTGCAATATACCCAAGCTAGCTAATTATTCCTGCATAACAGGTCAATCCATCCCTAGATGCCTCTGCACCACTGGTATATCTTCTGAAGGTTAGGAGAAAGGGAACACATACACTGGGGCTCTCATTTCAAGCCTGCATCTTCTTTTCAAGTCTCCCTATGTGTGTTTGTCTCTCCACCATGGCTTTGTCTCCTCACTGGGGTCACTCTGCTCCCCATTCCTCATCCCTGTCTTCCATGAGCAGGATTCATTCTGTCAACCTACCCAGCCAATCACAGCCTTCTAGGCTCTCCAGGCCTATAAGAATAACCATATAAACATAAGGGTGCATTGATTGTTCAGAAGATATCATGCAGTTCTGGCAACAAAAAAAATCCCTTTGCGTCTTACAATTTAATATCAGCTTTGCATATAAGCACAAAAAATGCTATAGAAATGCAGCTGTTTTTTATTTTTACAAAATAAAATCATGCAAAAAGAGAGGTGAATATCATATTGTATTTTGCAAGGGCACAATCAGAGCCACATTTATATGCTTCCTACAACCGTAGACCACTATCTTGTGCCTTCATCCCCAATTAACTTGTTACCCTTAGTATCATATTAACAAGTTTAAACATATTAGCCTCACAAGGTATGCCAAGGCTGCGGACAGGAAGGCTAAAAGGGGCAGCTTGCACAATCTGTATAAAAGAGGTGTAGATCATTTTTTTCCCCAGGGAGGGTTCAGCCTTGGGCTATGATGAATTGTGGCTAAATTTCTAACAGTGGGAGGGACTTAAAATGTAGGCCTACGTACTCTATACATATATTCCATGGTCCTCGCACCCAAAATATGCTTAGATGTAAAGGAAGTGAAAACCTAAGAGCAATTATTTGTTAAAATTGAAATTATTGAATTACATATGTTTTTTTGACACAGCCTACCTTGAAGAACCTTATTAATGCAGTCAGCGATTACTTGGCAACCCCAAACTGTTGTACAATACTTGGGAAGGGGATTTTACCGCGTTAGGCCCAATGTGATTTGTGTAGTGGGAACAGTAAGCGGCCACCTGTGTCGACCAAACTTAATCGTAGGAAATCGTAGTTATATGTGGTGGTGGCGCTAAACTGAACGTGTAAAATCAAGATATACCGTGAAATATATAAATAAACTAAAATTGTGTGTAAGGGTTGCACAATGTATAAACATAAAAAGGTCACGAATTAAAGCTTAGTGAGTCCTGGATTGAAATTCAGTTCGTGAATAAATACATAAATAAATATATAAATATATATAAATAAATACAGTAAATCCTGGTGCATAAAGTGCAAAGTGCCGTTCAATGAATAGAAGATAATAAGGTGCAATTTCCAAAATGTGAATCTTCCACGGACAGTGATTCTTCTGAGTGAATGCTCTATATGTTTAAGAGAACTCCAACTTCTGCTCGAGTGGAGGCTTACCAGAACAAGGAAGGAAAAACGCCTTGAGATCAATGAGGGACCAAACACCAGGGGACGTCAGGGTATGCCAGGGAACTCTGACACCGGTCGCGTCACACAGCCAGGTCTCGCGTCTCTGGTAGTCCAATCTCGCCTCTCAGGGTCCGGGTCTTTCCTCAGGGTTCTGGATCTGGGTGGTCAGGTTGGGGGTACCTGTGGTCATCTGGTGGGGGGGGATGTCCAAAAGGAGTCACCAGCCGGGGGACCGAAGATCTTCCAATGCCTCAACCTGCTCCCAGCCGTCGCTGCTCATGCTGCCCTCGGCCTCCTGTGCGCTGGATATGCGGCCAGTTCCCCTACTCTCATTCAGGTCTCTAGACGGGAGGAGGGAAGGGCGGGGCCGGCAGAGACTAGCAGGGAAGAAAGGGCGGGCCTGGAGCAGAGGGCGGAGGATAGAGCAACTCAGCGATTACTTGGCAACCCCAAACTGTTGTACAATACTGTATAAAGGGTAAAATGGTTAGGAGTATGTTATATACAGTACATCCTAGCAAACAGAGTGCAGTGGCCAGGAGTATGACATACACAGCACAGTGTATACAGTGCAGGGCACAGGAGTAAGCAATGCACAGAGCGCAGGAGTCAGGAGTATGTAATGCACAGGGGACAGGGCACATAATGCACAGAGTGCAGGGGTCAGGGGTCCATAATGCAAAGAGTTTGCATTATTAGGGGTACGTAATGCACAGAGTGCAGGTAAGTGTAATGCACAGGTCAGTAGACAGGGTACAACAAAAAAATTACCTCTCCCAGCTCAAATCCCCCATTACAGATCCCCCCAGTAAATGTATGGATTACATAAAACAAGGACCCTACTTTTTTTATTCACCAGATGTGAGGTGTCTGATTAGTGCCCATCCAATGCAGCCTCACCAGTACCCATGAATGCAGCCTCACCAGTGCCCATCAATACAGCCTCACCAGTGCACATCAATGCAGCCTCACCAGTGCCCATCAGCTCAGCTTCACCAGTGCCCATTAATGCAGCCTCACCAGTGCCCATCAATGCAGCCTCATCAGTGCCCATCAATGCAGCCTCTCCAGTCCCCATCAGCTCAACTTCACCAGTGTCCATCAATGCAGCCTCACCAGTGTCCATCAATGCAGCCTGTTCAATACCCATCAGCTCAGTCTGTTCAGTGCCCATCAATGCAGCCTGTTCAGTGCCCATCAATGCAGCTTGTCCAGTGCCCATCAATGCAGACTGTGGCGTGCCCAACAATGCAGCCTGTTCAGTGCCCATCAGCTCAGTCTGTTCAGTGCACATCCGGGGGCCCCCTCCTTCCCCGTCAGAGACAGCCAGCCGCAGGACCCATGGTAGGGACGGCCCTGGGCGCCCTCCTCTGCCCCTGCTCATGGTGCACTCGCCCAGGATCGGCCCGCCAATATGGGGACAAAACCAGGGAAAGACCTCCTCCGAGGACAGCCTCCTCAATCCGGGGACTGTCCCCAGAAACTGGGGACATCACGTCACCCTACCTTACTCTGTCCAAAATGAAAAAAAGGTAGTAGCATTTGTGCCAAATGTGACTGCAGTTAAGCCAAGGAAAAAAACAATATCCTTTCCACAATAAAAGCAATAGTGCAACTTCCTGGTTTCACTGGAGGATTCTGACATTATATGAAACTTAAACCAGTTTCTAGTTAGTGCTTAATGCGTAGAGCTTAGCTTGGACCTAAGTCATTAGCCCTAACCAGCTGCTTATAGCATGCCAGTCTCAGCACTGACCAGCAGCTCACAAAAATAGGAGTCTCACAGCTCAATAGATGTTCCCTAGTAGGAATGAGCTGAACATACCTGTATTTGGTTAAAGCAGGGTTCAGTGATAATTACTAAAGTTAGGGTGGTGAATGCAAACCCTATTGAAGTCAATGGGAGAAAACATTGCTGGCCATTTTCTGGGCTACGAGGCAAGGGATTGTCAAATAAATGACATGGGGGACTGAGCACTGCCCTGGGGAACATGTGGCAAAACAAAAAAAAATGTAAAAATAAATTCAATTTGGCAGGGAGCAGTGATTTTACCAATTGTTAAAGTGAAACATTAAAATTGCATGCAAAAATACGAAAAAAAAACAAAAAACAGGAGGTAGCCTCTAAAAATCCATAGTTGACCCTTGTTCAAGCATGCAGCCTGGAATGAAAGAAAGGGGGGCAGTATACAAGACCACATGCCCTAAACATGGGGGATGGGTATTGTGCCAGAGGGGGTTCTCCTGGCAAAGCACCTTGTTGAAGCCACCCAGAGATTTATCATTACCTTCAGGTGATTGGACACCTAGTGTATGCATATAACCTTGCCCACTCTGTGAGACTCCAGTTTTGTTAGCAAGCAATGTCAAGATGACACAGAAAATAGGAAGGGACCTGTGTGCTGTATTGTTCTCCAAGATATTCACAGGTCAACATTCCTCTTCTCTTTATCATACAGTACAGGACACAGGAATGGATTAATACAGTAGACTGTGGGACAGCGGGCTCGCCTATTAGGGGCGCCCGGGCGCCAACCCCCCCCCCCCCCAAAGCTAGTCTCAAAAAAAAAAGCCCCGTTAAAAAAAACAAAAAAGCAAAAAAAAAGGTCCTTTAAGTGCACTGTGTTCGGGCGCCGGACACAGTGCACTATGGGAAGCGTGACGTCTATGCAATCATGTGATTGCAGACGACACGCTTCATTGGCATGGTTTAGTACTGCCTTGTGGTTCAATGCAATGCACCTCACGCTCCTAATAGTCTAATGTTCACTGTTGTCTTTGTTTAGATTGGCACTGCCGTCTTACATGGGCGGTGCTTTCCCTCGGAGCCATGGCGTCACTTCCAGTTTCTCTGTGCCAGTGAGATACCGGAAGTGACGCCAAGGTTCCGTGGCTGGAACGCGCGGCCCGAGCAGTGCTTTTTTCAGATCTCGGCGGGTCAGTACTACTCGGTAATAATCACTGGACTGGTTTTAGCTGATATTTTTTTTTATGCCCACCGCAGTGTGACTTTCTTAGTAACATTCTGCAATGTGTCTACTCCCGTCCAGTGTGTATTTTCAATTAACAATATATAATGACTTTGGGTTAACAAAATGTCTTTTATTATTTATATAATATATTTAAAAGGGTTTAGCAGGTTTACCACTGTATACTCTATCTGGTGATGCTGTATACTCTATCTGGTGATACTTTATACGCTATCTGGTGGTGCTGTATATACCCCTAACTGGCGATGCTGTATATACCCTATCTGGTGATGCTGAGCTATATACTCCTGACGGAATGGGTGGAATCTATAAGGGGTGGGGCTTATGAGAAGTGGGAGGGGTCAAAAAGGAAGGACAGGGTCTGACGCCCCATCCTAAAATTTCACCAGCCGCCACTTCTGTGGGAAGTCACTGTGGGATAGACTGTGGGGAGTCAATAATCAAGGGCTGGGCAACAAAACAGTAGCAATAGGCTCACCTTAAAACATGCAGAGTCAGCAGACCCAAACAAAATGTCAGTAGTGGAAACAATCTCGCTGCTGGAGCAAGCCAAAATCATAGACTTTTCAGGCTGCAGAGGCATATTACCTCAACAGTCGTATGGGATGAGAAGACCCATTCCTGGTAGGCAGAAATCTCTCTAAAAAGACAGGTAACAACAAAAATTTCCAACCCGCTAGGAGGAAACAGGGGGATTAAACATCTCTGGGGGGTTCGCTCTGGGCAGGGGAACCAGGCAGGGCTGTCCCCTGTCCCCTCTGCTCTTTGCGCTAGCCATTGAGCCCCTGGCCGCACAGGTGAGGGACAGTGCTCAGATCACGGGATTCCGGTATGGTACAGTGCAGGAAAAAATCATGCTTTATGCGGATGACATGCTCCTGTTCTTGGGAGACATCTCCACATTGCTGACGAGGGTCATGTCCCTCATATCTGACTTTGGAAACTTTTCCGGCCTCACCATCAACTGGACCAAATCCGCGATGATGCTGCTGGATGAAGTGCAGGATGGGGGGACTCTGCCCCAGTGCCAAATTCCAATAGTAACTATCCCCTAAGCCCGTTGATTACTGTAGCCTCAACATTCACCCCATACTCACTAAATTTAGGGATAAGATCAATATTTGGAATAGGCTTAAGATTTCCCTGGCCGGCAAAACAAATTTGATAAAAATGATATTGATGCCTCAGCTCCTATACTTACTCCACAATACCCCAGTAGTAATCCCGCTCAAAATATTCAGAGTTGTGAACTCCCGGTTTAGGCTGCTACTATGGTCCACTAAGCCACCTAGGGTCAGACTCGAACAGCTGCAGTATCCTAAGGATGCGGAAGGCCTGGCGCTACCCAATCCATGGCTGTATTACCTGGCTTCGCAGCTGCAGCAATTGGTGGGGATCATGTCCCCTAGCCCAGTTGGCCCTTCGGCCACACTACTGTTGCGGGGCGCAGGGGCGAGATCCATCCCGGAGGGACTGGAAGCCCAGCAATTCCAGAAACCAAATAAACAGATGCCCACCTATGCACTAATACAAAAGATCTGGAATAAGGCCAAACTGCTGCAGGGCGTTCAGGGGTTTACAGACTTTAGCCCCATCTGGGACAATGCTACATATGGGGAGCTAGCCAAACTGAGACAGGGACAGAGATGGCGAGCATTTGGGATAACCCACCTTACTCAGATATTTCACAATGGCAGACTGCTCTCCTTCTCCACTCTTCAGTCTAGATACGCCCTACCTTCAAGTATGGCCTTTTATTATATGCAGCTTCAACACGCAGTCATAGCACAGGGAGTAGCGACAGAGTGGTCTCACTCACCTACCCCAATCTTCCCAATCATCAAGCTTCTAAACGAGTACCTGAACAATTATCCCATGAAGGCTAGGCAAAAATGGGAAGGGGACCTGGGTGAGGTTACTGGGGATCAATGGGAGGATGCCCTTGAAGCAGTTACCACTTGTTCTCTTAACCTAGCACAGAAAACATCCCAATTGTATATCCTATTACAAGCTCACCACACACCGGCGACACTACACAAAACGGGAATTTTGGCAAGCCCTATCTGTAGCAAATGTAAGGTAGGAGCTGGTGACCTCATCCACCTTCTATGGCGCTGTCCGAAGCTCCACAGATATTGGAAGGGGGTCATGCATACTCTGAATAGCATATTTCATACAAATGTTCCAATGGACCCCATTCACTGTATACTGGGTTCTCTGGGGGAGGTCATACCCGAAGAAAGGATAAGAATTGCGTTTTCAAGGGCCCTCTTCCAAGCCACGAAGATCATTCTATTGAGGTGGAAACTAGACACCCCACCATCCACTAAAACATGGATTACGCATATGGGTATCACACTTAAACTGGAACGCTACATATATCAGCACAGGGGCAGGCCGGGTAAGTTTGAACAACTCTGGGCGCCGTGGCTGGATACTCCTGGCCTGAGCCCACTGGAGCTGGTCAACCTACGGCTGCTGCAGGGCATATGAGGAACTGGGAGCCTCACGATACAGAGACGGAGGAACACGGGGGAAGAAGGGCCACAGTAGTTAAGTCAGATTGGATTTAGACTGCCCGCAGATGTGTAAAAAATGGGCTTTGATCTAGATAATTATGGAGTGGTTGAAGTTAGTGCGATCTCGCCGAGTAGAAGTGGAACTACAACCTGGTAGAGGATTATAAGGCAAAATAAGTTAATGTATCTGCTTTTTTGTACATTTCAGATAATGCAAGTGACTTGTATCTGTAATTTGGTTGTCGACAATAAACACCTGTTTGATTTAAAAAAAAAAAAAAAAAAAAAAAAATCTCTGGGGGCCTTCCTTTAATGGAACAAGAGAAAAAAAATTGACATTTTTTAGGGGAGAATTGGCATGCAGACATAGATGTACTTGTAGGTGTAGTGCAGCGTGGTGCGGCATTAATAATTCACACAGTCAGATGCAATAATAAACTTGTATTGAAGTAATGCTGCAACAGTTCACAACAATCTTGGTGGGAAGGCTGCCATCCAGTTGCACTCATGGTTGCAACAATGTGAACAGAGGGTTCCAGCCAGAATGACAGTATCTGTTGAGAGGGGCACCATGCGGCCTGGCCATTTTGTGCCCAATCGGGAAGATGTCCAGAGAGATGCAACCCTCTGCTTTACTGTCCCTAACAGACGGGGCTTTCCCTGCACTACCCACTGTCATAAAGCTCACCAATCCCAGGAGTCAGGGCCTTAAATAGGCTCTGTCTGACCCAAGATAGCTGCCAGAGTCACATAATGCAACAGCATCCAACTGGATCGCATCCTCAGTGACCCAGGAAATCATAAAGGAACCAGGTTCCTCCTGACTTCCTCCCCAGCTGCAGAGCCGCTGTGGTTGAACGCCACCTGCAGTGGAGGAAACAAGCTGCACCTACCTACACCCCCCTTAAACAGACACTGCCCTGGGCATTGCAACATGGTAACAATAACTTGCAGAGATAAAGAATCAAGATGAACATTAAGGCAGGTAATAAAGAATAATACAATAATTAGAATATCTTGCAGGGAGCTGCTTTTGGTTAGACCACAGAGGGTGCCGGATTCCCTGATCCTTGGTAGTTTCACTTGAAACACGTTCATCAACAAGTGGTGACTCAGGGCTTCAGGTGACAAGAGGTCAGATGCACCTTCTGCCTTCTCTTCACCTGAGCCTGTGGTTAGTTCCTTAGAGGAGTTAGCACAGTCTGTGGTACTGGACGGGGTAGACCGGGCCTCTGGGTTCTCGACTTCGATAATGTCAAGCTTTAGATCTTGGGCAGCCAGAGAATTGTGTATGAGGGGTGACAGGAACCAGTCAGTAGGAACTTCATGTACCGGGAAGATCCACAACGTTGAATGCCTCCTAGTCATCAGTGGGCCCTCTGAGGCGGTCACCATCCAGCACACAAGGTCTCAGCATGTTTCGATGCAGTCTCTTTTTGATGGAATCAGGCCCCTCAGAGACTGGGTCATAGACTGGGATAGGTGGGTAAGCTCCCACCACGGCTTCAGCTGCAGGCAAGTGACCCAGGGGCTAGGGAGCCCGTGGCTATGTCTATAGCATTGGATCCAGCTGCTCCAATAGGAACTTTTGTT
Organism: Glandirana rugosa; assembly: GCA_018402905.1. NCBI lineage: Eukaryota > Metazoa > Chordata > Amphibia > Anura > Ranidae > Glandirana > Glandirana rugosa. Next base: position 1,588,704 of record BLSH010065604.1, read on the forward strand.
GGGTCTTGTCACAAGAAGCCATAGCTGCCTACAAATGGAGCCACACACCACTTCCACCCCTGGCTGGATGAGGTACACTTGGCTGCGGGTCATGACTACCCTGACCCTTTCTACCACCTGGTTCTAATTTGAATCTTCACCCAGGTGATGCTTTTGACCAGTATAGGTAGATTATTGACCGCTTTAGAGACAGCCAACAGGGGTTCAGCTGTGCCCGGGCTCCAAACCTTTGTACAGAGAAGTCATATTCCATGACGGTGACCTCTGATCTGATGTCAAGCAGACATATGACTTGGAGTTGTCTGTCCCAGGGGTTGTCCCTCTACCCTGGGAGTTAGTAGTTTAGTGACGGCCTGGATGGGTTCCTGAATACAGACCGCCCGCTGTTATTGCATAGGTGCCAGCATTTTTGGTCTTCATCAGGATCCCTGTGCAATGGGTTCTCGTCCCTACGGGGTTAAGGTGAGTTCTTCTTAGAGGTGGCTACCTCCTGTTTCAAGGTGGCCACATCCTGAGCCAGTTTAGTCAGGGCTGTTTGAATAGCAGGCAGGGGTAAGGGTGCTAAGGCCTCCTCTTTGAAATACACTGGTTCAAATTTCTTGGTAACTGCCACTTTTGTATCTGCTTCCTCTTCTTCCCGTGCAACCACATCTACCACCGCATCATGGAAGGAACTGGTAGGTTGAGCCCTAATTTTCTCCTGCAGGTCCACCTGAACTGGGCCTGCCTTCAGACCAGTAATGAATTGAGCCCTCAGCATGTGGTTTGAATCAGTGATGTTAGCACAGCTGTGGGCATCCCTTTTTTAGGTGCCTCCAGAGGTACTGCACACCCACCGCATAGTGAGTGAGGCTCTCATCCTCCTGCTGTTTCCTTAGGAAGATCCTTCACAACAGCTCTGGCAGTGGTAGCTTCTCCCCAGACAGGCTCTCCAAATTTGACACAACCTATTCTGAAGTAGCCTGTTCCTCCTCTGCCAGTGCTTCTAAGGTGTTAATAGCCAGCTCTGACACCAGCTAGGCTGGGACCTGGTACAGGTGCTCAGCACTCTCTGTCCTCTCCTCCCACTCTGCCAGAGGAACGTTAGAGCCATTGAACTTTGGTTTTAGGGCTAAGTCCCATCCTATCCATGCTGGAGCCCAGTCCTCCTTCTGCACCCACTGCCAAGGACATATCCTACCATCAGGTGCAATAATAAACTTGTATTGAAGCAATACAGCAATATTTCACAACAACAATTCTGTGGGAAGGCTGCCCAACCAGGTGCACTCATGGTTACAACAACATGAACAGAGCGGGTCACAGCCAGAATGACAGCATCTGTAGAGAGGGGCAGAATGCTGTCTGGCCGTTTCATGCTAAATGGGAAAGTTGTCAAGAGAGATGCAGCCCTATTCTTTCCCTCCTTGTGAGGATCCTTTTCCTACTAGGAGTCCCTAACAGATGGGGTACCTTTCCCAGCACTACCCTCTCGTATAAAGCATGCCAATCCCAGAAGCCAGGGCCTTAAATAGGCTCTGCCTGACCCAAGATGGCTGCCAGAGTCATATAGGACAACAGCATCCAACCGGATGACCCCAGTGACCCAGGACACCATAGAGGAACCAGGTTCCTCCTGTCTTCCTTCCCAGTTGCAGAGCTACTGTGGTTGAGTGCCTCATGCAGTGGAGATAACAAACTGCACCTGCCCACATCCTGCCTGACCCGTATCCCCCTGGGGACTAAGAAAAAGGAGATGTTATGCCATGATGCAGTAATTTGTAGATAAATAGAAGCTGCTAGGTTAAAGGAACTGCAGGAAAGCATGTGTAGTTTAGGCTTCCGTGCAACCCTTGTTCTCAAGCAGAAAAAGGAGGAGAATAGTAGAAGAAAAGTACTGCTGCTGGTGGGATGAAAAGGCAGGGGGATCTGCATCTATGCACGAAAAACCTTTACTTCCAAAGGGTAAGGCTCAGCTAAGCTACAAGGGCTTGCAGGTAACAGGAAGAATCTACTATCAGCACAAAGTGCCCTGGTGATGCAAGGGCTGAAAGAGATAATATATAAAAAATATATAAAGATGAGGTTCCCCATCAGATTACTAGGTGGAAATAACTTAATAGGGACCACCAAGCAGCATTACACACCCTGCATGCGAGAGGGCCTGGCAAGGATACAAATCCAAGGGATGGGATATGTCAATGTAGGGATTTCCAGAATTTAGAGATATTGGGAATCCTTCTGGCAAGGGTGTCATACAACAATAAGCTAGAGAAAAAGCTGAAGAAGGCCACTAAGTGCCTAAGTTGCTACATTGTATAAACCATTCATGTAGATGAAAGGTCACCACATAAGAACCCTTGGTAAAAGGGGGATGGTGAGCTGTCCTATGCAAGACAGTAATAAATCATCAGATGCAAAGGTCAAGGGCTAAAGAAGGTAATGTAGCTAGGAGCCGGATATACACATTCCTGGCAACTAAAAGACGTTTTCTGCTATTGGACATAGTACAGTTGTTTTCCCAAGTGTTCTAGTTTGGCTGATCTGTGACTTTTGACTGATAATGACAAGAGAGCTATGCATCCTGGGAGATTTAGTTTACTTGCAAGGATTTGCTCCCAGACTGTACCTGGGAGAGACTACACCTACCATCAGGCTGTGAGGAAGAGGAGGTTTCTGGGAGAAGAAGTGCCTCGTGGGAGAGACTATAAGAACAGAGGCTTGGGGCCTGGCACACTCTCTCTGGACTGGCATGAATCTGTATGCAGGGAATCTGTTGCTAAGAGCGGCGGGGTCGTGGCCTGCTTTCACAGGCTCATCAATCCAGATACCCTGCAGGATGTCAGCGAACAGCCTGAGTATCCTGCCCTACAACAATTGGGGCCAGTTCCTGTTCCATTCACCCGCGTGGACGACAGAATCCGGAGAGCTGTGGTGTGAGGTGGTGGAGGCCGGAAGTCATCCTAAGAGCCATAGACTGGAGAGATCATCCCCATCATCATCATCAATGGTGTATGCAGCATGTACATCTTTGGTCTTGTGTGGTGAGCGGGTGAAAACCCATCCTAACAGACACTGTGCATAGACAGCCTTACTCTTCATATCTGCTAGCACATCTGATACTAAGAGAGGCCTATTCATTCACTTTGAGCGTGGACACTATACACAAGCATCCATACTTTGTATTGGGTTGTTGCTACTTGTAGTTTCACAGATTTAACTTTGCAAATCAGTGATCACTGTGAAGCTTTCATTGTTCTTTTGCAGAAAGAGTGCTATATCGGATCACACTACGTTTCCTTGGATTTGCATTGTCTTATCAGCCTATATTTGGTATAAAGCAGTTAATCTACAGAAAGCAAGCTGAAGATCAACTGAACTGTCAAGCAAGTGACATGTGACTACAACCAATCCTCACTCTTCCCCCTACTTAGGGAGCATATATTACTTTGTTAAAATGTATTATACAGCTGCATTCACCAACAAACTCTCTCTCAGAGCAGGTTGAATATTGCTACGTATATTTACTATTCTTGGTGTTATACTTGTTTATCTACTGTCTTGCTGTTTTCATGTGAGTGAGCAGTAGAGAGTGGTCTGATACTTGCAGGAGTCATTCCCCTACTCTCCTGTGCCCCACTCCCAATCGCAGTATATAGATATATGTATACATTGGTTACGTTTACAAAATAACAATTGACATTAAGTATCATTTACTGGTGTGTGGCATTTATTCAGTTGTGAAAACTATTCTGTGTGCATAATCTTATCCTGTTGGGTCAATGTTCTTTATTTAACATACCCTTTGAGTAAACATTCCTGGTTTAACTTAACCTTGTGTATTCCATTACTGTGTCATTACTTAAAGGGGAACTAGCACAATGAGTAATCCCAGTGTGTCAGAGGTGGCAGAGGACTTACAAAGTCAGGGAAACCAGAGGGGTATTAAAATGTCTTGCGACCCTCAAGAGGGCAGCGGTACATTTGGGGGCTCATCCAGTATACCCCTCATGGTAAGTCTGAGGAGCCATCCGGAGAGAGGAGGGGAAGATGGACTCTGCTACTGCTATCAGTGGGGTGCAGGAAGAAGGGAGTCATTTGGAATTGGCCAGTGTGGTGAAGCTGCCTGGAATTGGGTGGTCTGAGAGAGAGGTACGGCAGCTGATGAGAAGACCCTTCCCAGGGCAAGGATGTGAAGCCTGACTATGGGGAAGATTACACCTACTCCTTAATTGAGTGGCGAGAGAGTGTTCCAGCTGTGAGCTTAGCTGAAGGGTTAGAGGCTCAAGTGATACCTCTGCAGATATAAGGAAATCTTGATCAAGAGCAATCTCAAGGTGGTTCTGTGAGTCCTGATGTAGAAGAAGAAGCTGATGCCACTAACAAAGGGATGCCTCCAACTTCTTTCTATATGGATATGAGCCGGCTGGTAGAGAGCTTGATCCAAGAGCAACAATATTACAGCCAATCAGGGTTACAGGAAACTGCAGTTCTTCTCGGGTCGCACCCCAACCCTAGAAGGTGAGGAAGAATTTAAAAGCTGGATTGATCAAGCCATTCAAACTGTAATAGACTGGGATGTGCCAGAGGCAGTGAAAAGACAGAGATTAAGTGAGAGCTTGAGAAGCCCTGCCGCAGATGTTATCTGGAGTCTGAAGAGAGGAAAGCCTGATTGTGTAGCCATGGACTACATCAAAGCTTTATGTGCAGTTTATGGCAGGGTAGAGAAGATTCCCGATTTGATGTACAAATTTGAGCACATGCACCAGTACAGAGGAGAGAAACTGTCTGCCTATGTTGTTAGGGTGGATTGTGTTCTACATCAAATTATCTTGAAAAAAGGGATCGACCCAAAAGAAGCTGATAAAGTCAGGCTGGAGCAAATTCTGCAAGGAGCAGGACCCAACCACCCAATTGTGCTTCGTCTGCTGTTGAAAGGGGCACAGATGGCACCAACCTACCCTGAATTGATGAGACTGGTTAGGGAGGAAGAAGCTCTGTTGGATAAAAAAAATCAAGGGTCATCATGAGAATGAGAAGGGATCAATACCACTCCAAAGACTGGGAAAGTGTCTGCTCAGCCAGTGCAAATAGAGAAAGTGGTCTCTGAAGTGGACAGTGAAGAAGAGTCAGAGTGGGGGGAGAGTACTGTGGCTTGGCCTGCTCCTGAGGAATGCCCAGTCAAATTGCTCACTCAGGTAGCTCAGGCACAAGATCAATTACAACAGACACCCAGTTGCATAACATTGATCCCCGAAAGTGCTTTAAGTGTGGGTAGCATGGACATTTCCGAAGACAGTGTCCAAAAAGGGATGGAAAATTCAACTTCATGGCTGAGTTACTTAAAGCATTACAGCAGCTGTTATCCACTCAGAAGGCAGGAAACTGCAGAGGGTCTCAGTAAAGGAGCCAACTGAGTGCTCGCAGAAGGAACGGAGCTCCAAGAATCAAGAGAAAGGCAAACAGAGTCCGAAGAAAGAGAAGAAGAAGGGGTGACATCCCCTAAACCAACTAACCCGTCACCGGGGTCTGAGGGTCGGGTGCAGGGAGTCAATGCTTGATCACTACCCAAGGCTATAGTCAGATCCTCTCAAAGTGGGCCAAGAAGAGACACTAACAAAGTAGGAGTGGATAAGCTACCTGAGAAGTTAGTGGGGCCATCCCCTATTGTGCCTGTGCAAGTAGAAGGTGTCTATATCCAAGCTCTTTTGGACACAGGAGCTCAAGTCACGTTACTCTACCGAGGTTTCTATGATCAGTACCTAAAACATATTCCTCTGTAGGAATGGGCGAATGGTTTGGCCCGAGCATAAGTTCAGGCCGAACTTTCGTTGTTCGGTGAACATCCAAACAAATGGGTCGTTCGACCGTTTGTTTGACCACCCGAACCGACTACAATGTACAGTGCATTGCAAGCCCTGATTGGCTGTGAAAGCTTCAGCCAATCAGTGCACAGAGCACTGTCAGAGTCATGATTGGACACTGTCACCATGACATTATCCAATCATGGCTCATTCCCCTCCTCCCCCCACAGTATAAAAGTATTCTTTCAATGGCAACCATTTTCAGTGTGGTTTTGGTGTGGAGAGAGATAGAACAGGACTCTGTTCAGTGCTATTAGGTAGTTAGGGTGCTATACTGTGCTATTGTGCTTCAATTGTCAGTGTAGAATATTAGTTTAGTGTCAGTCTAGGGATAGTGTGAGTGTAGTGAGGAGGACCATCATTCAGCGTTGCATAGTGTGCAACTAGAGTAGTGACAGCCCAGATAGTTTCACTGTAGTGTAGTGAGATTGTGTCATTCATATATACATTAGTGTATATGTAAAGTAGGGACAGCTCAGATGGTTCCAGTGTAGTGTAGTGAGACCGTGTTACTAATCTTTCAGTGTAGTGATGGTTGAACACCATCTATTCTATTTGATTAGTCACTGCAAGTTTAACGCCATTTACTTCTGTGTGAGTTACTGCCAGTTTAACGCCATTTACTTCTGTGTGTGTTACTGCCAGTTTAATGCCATTTACTTCTGTGTGCGTTACTGCCAGTTTAACGCCATATATTTCTGTGTGCGATACTGCCAGTTTAACGCCATATAGTCTTGTGCATTACTGCCAGTTTAACTTTATTTACTTCTGTGTGCGTTACTGCCAGTTTAACGCCATTTACTTCTGTGTGCGTTACTGCCAGTTTAACGCAATATAGATCTGTGTGTTACTGCCAGTTTAACGCCATTTACTTCTGTGTGTTGCTGCAAGTTTAACACCATTTCGTTTTGTGCGTTACTGCAAGTTTAAAGCCATATAGTTTTGTGTGTTACTGCCAGTTTAACGCCATATAGTTTTGTGCGTTACTGCCAGTTTAACGCCATTTACTTCTGTGTGTTGCTGCAAGTTTAACACCATTTACTTCTGTGTGTGTTACTGCCAGTTTAATGCCATATAGTTCTGTGTGCGTTACTGCCATTTTAACGCCATCGACTTTTGTGTGTTACTGCAAGCCTAACGCCATTTACTTCTGTGTGCGTTACTGCAAGTTTAATGCCATTTACTTCTATGTGCGTTACTGCAAGTTTAACGCCATATAGTTTTGTGCGTTACTGCAAGTTTAACGCCATTTACTTCTGTGTGTGTTACTGCAGGTTTAATGCCATTTACTTCTGTGTGCGTTACTGCAAGTTTAACGCCATATAGTTTTGTGCGTTACTGCAAGTTTAACGCTATATAGTTTTGTGCGTTACTGCAAGTTTAACGCCATTTACTTCTGTGTGCGTTACTGCAAGTTTAACGCCATATTGTTTTGTGCGTTACTGCAAGTTTAATGCCATTTACTTCTGTGTGTGTTACTGCAAGTTTAACGCCATTTACTTCTGTGTGCGTTACTGCGAGTTTAACCACATATAGTTTTGTGCGTTACTGCAAGTTTAACGCCATTTACTTATGCGTGCATTACTGCCTGTTTAATGTCATATAGTTCTGTGTGCATTATTGCCAATTTAACGCCATATATTTTTGTGTGTGTTACTGCCAGTTTAAAGTCATATAGTTTTGTGCATTACTGCAAGTTTAACTCTATTTACTTCTGTGTGCGTTACTGCAAGTTAAACGCCATTTACTTCTGTGTGTGTTACTGCTAGTTTAACACCATATAGTTTTGTGAGCGTTACTGCCAGTTTAACGCCATATAGTTTTGTGCGTTACTGCAAGTTTAACACCATTTACTTGTGTATGGGTTACTGCCAGTTTAACGCCATATAGTTCTCTGTGCATTACTGCCAGTTTAAAGCCATATACTTCTGTGTGTCACTGTACGTTTGACACATTATATTGCAGTATATTATAGTGTATCCGTGGAGTGTGTCTGTGTAGTGTGAGTACTCAAATTAAAGTGCACCAAACACCACTTTACATTGAATAAAGTATATCTACTTACAGATTTCCACTTCTTCTTTATATTTGCTAATAAGCACCACCCCCTCCCTCCCAATAATGTCTGGGAGGCCAACAAGGAGAGGCAGACATTCCCTTGGCACTGTAAGGGGGCCAGCAACAAATGTATCCACAGGCAAAGGTGGACGCGGTGGTCAGTCCTCAGGCAGGGCATCATTTCCTGTTTAGTGAGTTTGCCCCTGCTATCCAGCCATAGCATGCAGAGGAGGTGGTGGACTGGCTTACTAAACCTTCCTCATCCTCCTCATCCTCTGTCAAACAAGCAGAGACAAGTGTGCAGTCCCCTGCAGTTGCCAGAGTGGATAAACCTGCGTCCTTGTCCACATCTATTCCTGCCATAGCCCCAACATCAGCTATGGAGGAGTCAGCTGAGTTATTTGACCACAACGTCAGCCACTTGCTCCTTTATGATGCCCAGTCATTACTGGATTCAGATGTTGGTTCTGGGGTTGAGGATGACAGGAACATGAGCCTAGGAGAGAGGAGAGAACACTGGTAAACAAATTGGCATTCATGTTCAAGTTGTCTCCAGTGGTAATGATGATGATGAAGGAGAAGATGGAGATGATGATGATGATGAGGTCACTGATGCGACTTGGGTGCCAGATAGAGCAGAGGAGGAAACTGAAGGTGAGGCGACACAACCCCAAGGAGGCCGACATTAAGAAAGAGTAGAGAGCAGCCACCTTATTCCATCACATTCTGCAGCTGTTATCTCCCGGCCCACTTCCCAAAGCTCAGCTGTCTGTGCCTTTTTCAGCACATCTGCAGCAGATCACGCTGTTGCTATCTGCAAACTGTGTCTCAGGTACATCAAACGTGGCAAAAACACCAGCCATTTAGGTACCACATGCTTAACAAGGCATTTAACTTCCAACCACTCAGCCCATTGGCAAGAGCACCTAAAAGCCACACAAAAGGGGCACAAATCTGTCCCTCCTTCTCCTCCTTACCCACTTCAGTCTGCCCCTGCTACACCAAGTCATTACCTCTCAGCAGCCTCCACTGACAGGGATGATGGTATAGCACAGCACATCTGCCAGCAGCACACCACCAGCTGTAGATTGTAGCCAGCAAATTTCTCTGCCCCATCTGCTGCAGCGGAAAAAAAATACAGTCCCTGCCACCCACATGCCCAGCGTCTAAATGAAAGCTTGTCAAAGCTGTAGACTCTCCAACTTCTGCCTTTCAGCCTGTTGGATTCTGCCCCCTTCCAATTCGCACAATGTGCTGTACCACAATGGCAGGTTCCCAGTCGCTTCTACTTTTCACGTAAGGCCGTTCCATCTCCCTATCATCACGTGGAAGGGAATGTTCTGGCATCTTTGGGCAAGGCAGTCAGCCATAAAATCTACCTTACTGCTGACATGTGGTCCAGCAAGCATGGGCAGGGACGATATATATCGTTCACAGCACACTGGGTAATGCTGCTTGCAACTCGGAAGAATGCAGGACAGGGCTCGGTGCTGCAGCTTGTTGTGCCCCCACGTCTCCATACAGCTGGTGGTGATGATGCCAGGCCTGTGAGCTCTACCCCCTCCTCCTCCACCTCTGCCACCTCCATGCCCTCCATGCCCATTCCCTCTGCAGAATTGTCCTATGAACATCAGGTACCGCCCTAAGCGTTCAAAGGGCTACTCCAAAGGGCTAAAAGGTGCCATGCAGTGCCTAGGGGACAGGAACCACACCAGAGCAGAGATTCTTGCAGCTCTGCAGAGACAGGCCCAGAGGTGGTTCACACCACGCCAGCTGGAGCCAGGAATGCTGGTGTGTGATAATGGCCCAAACCTCCTGTCCGCCCTTAGATAGGGAAAGTTGACACATGTGCCATGCCTGCCACATGTCCTCAATTTGGTGGTGCAGCATTTCCTAAATACGTACCCAGGGTTAGAAGATGTGCTAAAGCTGGCCAGAAGAGTCTGTAGCCATTTCAGGTGGTCATACACAGTGGTCATACACAGCCAGTGCTCAGTTGGCTGAAATTCAGCGGGTATTCCACCTGCCCATAAACCGCCTAATTTGTGACATGCCCACCAGGTGGAACTCGACTTTGGCAATGCTGCAGCGGCTATACATGCAACAGAGGGCTGTCAACGAGTACCTGCGCAAGTACAGCACGATGACAGGCTCAGGCCATCTCAGCTTTTTTTCCCCACACCAATGACTGATCATTAAAGATGCATGCACTGTACTGTCACCATTTGAGAAGGCCACAAGGATGGTGAACCATGACAGTGCATTCATCAGTGACTCAATCCCTGTTGTGTTCCTGCTGGAACAGACTCTGCGTGACATTATGGACAGGGCACTGGAGGCAGAGCTGCAGGAGGAAGAGGAGGGCTTCCTTTCCTCTCAAGGCCCACTTTATCCAGACACCATCATTCCTATGTCACAGAACACACAGAAGGAGAGAGGGGGTGAAGGATGAGGAGGATTCTGGCACTTTTGTAGGCTTCAAAGAAGAAGACATGCGTCAATCTGTAAGTGAGGGCTTTCAGAACCCAGGACCCTTGGGAGTAGTACGTGGCTGGGAGGAGGAAGTTTCAGATGCTGTCATCCGGAGTGACCCCAAGGAGTCTGCTTTTCAAGCCTCTGAAAATTTGAGGGGCATGGGCAACCTCATGCTTCAAAGCCTGCAAAAGGAGCCAAGAATACGTGGCATAAAGGAGAATGATCACTACTGGTTGGCAACCCTTCTTGACCACCGCTATAAGGGGAAGGTCTCAGAACTCATCAGAGAGTGCATAAGATAAAATCTCTTGAGGACACGTTAAATAGGATTTTATTGAATGTTTTTCCCGACTCCAGTAGGTTACAGTGTTGTGGAAAACGTAGTTTTGAGTCTTTTGTTGGTCAAGAGAGGAGCGTTGGAGAAGGCGTCTGCCTAAGTGATGCATTTCAGAATTTTTTTAGTCCTCGCTGCCCAGAACTGTCAGCTTCCACATCCCCATCGGCAGCGTCTGCATCACATGGTGGACGATTATCTCGGGGCCAAAATAGAGAAGGACAGCTTTCCAGTTGACGATCCGCTGGCTTACTGGATCATGAGAATAGACCATTGGCCAGAACTTGCCTAGTATGCTATTGAGTTGTTGGGCTGCCCTGCATCCAGCGTGCTTTCAGAACGGGCATTCAGTGCTGCAGGAGGTTTTGTTACTGATCATAGAAAGCATCAGTCCACAGACTCCGTGGACCGTTTGACTTATAAAAATGAATCAGTCCTGGATTACCAGCTATGAAGCCCCTGATGCTGATGTCACTGATTAAGTGTTTTTGGGATGTGGAATCTCTGCAGGACTTCAGGGCTTCCTAGCTTTGAGGGTGTTCAATTATTTCATCTGGAAGAATGTTTTTGGTATAGGTTTCATGGGCACAATTAACACCCAAAGACCAATTTTTCAGCACCTGTTTGACAGGTGCATATCATTGCAATTTTTTACAGCAAGGTCAATTCTTGCTTTCATCAAGTATACCTCTAGAGGGTTATGGTGGGAAAGCGCCACCGACACCCAAAGACCAATTTTTTTGCACCTGTTTGACAGGTGCATATCATTGCAATTTTTTTTACAGAAAGGCCATTTCTTGCCTTCATGAGGGCACCACCGACACCCAAAGCCCAATTTTTCCGCACTTTTGATTTTTTACGTTAGGGTCCCTTTGACTTTAATGGGGTTCATTATTCGGGTCCGAACTTTCGCAGTGTTCGTAAGTTCTGGTGCAAACTGAATAGGGGTCAGTTCGGCCCATCCCTATTCCTCTGAACAAACTTGAAGAGGTAGATATTTGGGGAATCAGGACTCACAAGTTTCCTTACGATGGATACATTCCTACAAGAATTTCCTTTGGACCGGCAGCAACAGGGAAGGTTGAGACATTAGATACCCTAGCCGTGCTGTGTCCTAGGCCTCCAGGTGCTGAACAGAATTCTATGCTGATTGGAACAAACACAGATGTTGTGAGAAGACTGTTGGAAAAAGTAGTTGGAGAAGATGGGTCTGTGCCAACTGAGATTCACCCTCGATTATATCAGGCCTGCCAGCAAGTGATTGAAGAGAAGAAAGCTCCTGCCAACGGAGAGGGGTGGATATGGAAGCTGGACATGAAAGAGAAAGTGCTCCAGCCAGGAGAGGTTGCTTGCCTGAAGACCACCACGAAACTTACTTGGGATCATCCAGGGCCCTTTGTTGTGCTGGAGATGAATGCACAAACTTGTCGTGTTAATGAGGAAACTTTTCCTGCAAAGTATTTATGTATGAGTAATTTTTAAACGAGAATATCTTTAAGATACAGGATCAATCAATATGAACACAGACTAAAAAGGAGATTTATTCACCAGACATGTATTCATACAAACGTTATATATAGGTTGACATAAACAATGTTACATAAAATTAAAAGGTTAATTGAAACACCCGCTAATGGGCAGTGTTGTACTCTTTAAATGACACAACATGATGACTTCTCTGTAGAATCAATAACCAAATATGACGATTAGACAGACGTCTGTATTTCACGAATTCAACCGTTACTATACTGCAGGTAAGTAAGTGATCAATATCATGAAATAGAATTAGATGTTCGCTACGTCAATAGAGTGGAACTACCAAAATGATAATGAAAAATGTACATTTAGAGAAAAATCTACGAGGTGTTATCAACGCGAGAGAAATACTTTTCCAACTGTGCATAATAATAATCAATAATTCAATAATTAATACTTTTTTAAAAAAAACAATTGAATGTAAGGTAAAATAATACAATATAATTACCCTTTTCAAAATGGCTGCTTATGCCTTGCGTCCTCAGAGTTTCAAATTATAAAGTTATGAGAGTGAGGGGGTGTATGAGTTGATGTATGTATGGAGATGATGGATGGAGTGTCTGTGGGTGTGTATCCGTCTATCCTTTGGGCACTAGTCAGCGGTCTTATATATTATTCTACACAATGACCTCGTAAAAATTTTCATAACCTGGCCCACAAGGTGGGTCTTCATTTTCATTGGATGAGGAGTTAATCATTCACCTTCATGGAAATCTTTTTTGTTTGAACTATCACTATCACTACTACTTTAAACCACCAAGGGTCATCATTTATCATTTAACTTAAAATATTTATGAGAGGTACTTTGTAGAAAATGTTATATTTTCATAATGTGTCTCTGACTGTATTATTGTAAATATATCTTATCATATTTAAGAGCTATGGTAACCATTACAATATAAAGGCATTACTATATGGCCCAGTGGTTCTCAACTCCTGTCCTCGGGACCCACTAACAGGCCAGGTTTGCAGGATAACTGAAATGCATCACAGGTGATATCATTTGCTGCTCAGTGATTGCAGTATTCTAGTCTGCATCTCCCCAAGGTAATACTTAAAATCTGGCTTGTTGGTGGGTCCTGAGGACAGGAGTTGAGAACCACTGATATAGAATAATATCACACGAAATTACTTGAATCTGAAGATGTCTTACCCATGTAGCTACTATAATTGTTAATGCATCTAGGTAAAAACACATATTATATATCTAGATATATTTTTGTAAACATGGTTAAGATATATATATGTCATACACAACAATGATTGGTTATACTTAAAACCATTCTTATTTCTAATATACCCCAAATCAAAATAGCATTACTATTCATTTAGTAGATATTGACATCATGACTATATAGCATGTACACTATATAAGGGTATAGTCTGGTATTCATACCCTGCTATATATATATATGTATAGATGGTATGATTTATCATCAATTATTATCACAAACATATCGCAAAAATTCCATCATTCCCTCTAGGCATTTTGTGGACCATGGAATTTGTAGATCAACAGTTGTGTTAAAGAGGTTGTAAAGCCAAAAAAAATGAAACCCTCCAAGAGAAAGGCATAATGAGCTAGTATGCATTGCATACTAGCTCATTATGAAATACTTACCTTAGAACAAAGCCCAGTATCGGAGTACAGGGCCGACATCTTCCACCCGAAGTTACTTCCAGGTTCGTGGCTCCGGCGCTGTGATTGGCCGGAGCCGCAAAGACGTCACTCCCACGCATGCACGCGGGAGCTGTCGTTAACTGCATGGCCCCATAGAAACGGCAACAATTGGCCCGTTTCTTCAGTGCGCATGTACCGATGATGTCAGCACATGCAGATACAGGGAGTATCTCCTAAACTATGCAAGTGGCGAGGAAAGTGCACGTCATCTCCGCTCAGAGGAACGCAGGTGGAGCGATATTGGCGTCCCCCTGCTTCCTCTCTTTTTTACCTACGTTTGTGCGCGATCGTTCCCATTTGGACGGCCGTTCGTTATGTTTATGCTTTTGCTTTTATGATTTAGGTTTTAATAAAACTGACTTCACTATTGGAGTTCCCCGTTTGTTTTCTCGGGTTCGGAGCCTGCAAACGATCGGTCAGAAGAATCTTGTCCAGTGTTTATGTGGATGGTTTTTCTTCAGCTACCACCTTGTGAGTTTACCCTCTGAAACATCGTCATCTGGTAAGTGGGGTTACCATTGGGTTCCAAACGGAAGAAATCCGTTGTGAAGCAGGAATCTTGCATATCTTCATGTGTATGGGGACAGGCATTTTACAAGGCTAGTTGACCCCTGGGGTCAGTGATATCTGGTAAGTGAGGAGGCCAGTAGACCCCTAGAGGCAATCCACTGAAGATCAGCTCCATGTTTTAACCTGTATTGCAAAGTTTCATCTTTACACATACCACCTTGCATGGCCATCCCTGGGACACCTATAGGATTTGGTATCCTGGACGACACAGACCTATATCCTGGGTGGTTATAAAATCACGTTCAGGAATTTAAAGACTATTTTTGGCGTAACAACACACCGTACAGCTTTAGGAATAAGACTGTGGCCTATTAGAGCATTAGTAAATGTTGTAAGCGCTATGATTTAATTATGCAGTAGGTGTCACCTCTGGGATAATTTTGTTCTAGAGAGATTACACCTATCATACGAGAGAGATATCTCTGTATGTGTGATAACTGCTGGATGAGCGCGGTACCTATTGAATTAAGTCTAGGAGTGGGTCAGCCTCTTCAGGCTTCGGCCTGCTGCAGACCGGCATGGCATAGGACGTGCGCTCATGATGGGCTTTAATCATGTTCACATGGAAGGCCTTCTGCCGTCTACTCCCTTCTCCCAACCGGACTAGGTATGTAACGTCATTCAGACGCTGGGTAATTGGGTCATGCGGCCTGAAGTTTGTTCTGCCATAAGGGGAGCAGAACATATACCACCTGCCCAACGTTATATGCCCGCTCCCTAGCATTGCGGTCATACCAACGTTTCTGCCTAGTCTGGGCCTGGGTCATGTTTTCCCACACAATCCCCACCAACATCTCCATTCTATCCCGGAATCTCAGGATGTAATCCACAACAGAGACCTCTGGGTTGGCGATCTTGCCCTCCCAGGTCTCATGGATTAGGTCCAGGGGTCCTCTTACCCTCCGTCCGTACAACAGCTCAAATAGCGAAAAGCCTGTGGACTCCTGGGGCACCTCTCTGTAAGCGAACAGCAGATGAGGCAGGTACCTTTCCCAGTCCTTACCCTGGGACTCCACAAAGGTGCGAAGCATTTGTTTTAGGGTACCATTGAAACGATCGCACAAGCCATTCATTTGCGGATGGTAAGGACTGGCCATGATATGCGTCATCTGTATTTTCTGACAGAGAGTGTGCATCAAGTCAGACACAAACTGAGGGCCTTGATTGCTAATGAGCTCAGCCGGGAATCCCACTCTTATGAAGATTCCCAGCAGAGCATCAGCGACCTTGTCTGCATGGAGGGAGGAGAGAGCCACTGCGTCTGGGTAACATGTGGCATAGTCAACAACTGTCAGGATAAAATGTTTGCCTGAACTGCTGGGGATAGCTAGAGGTCCAACAATATCCACTGCCACCCTCTTAAAAGGTTCATCAATCGCAGGCAAAGGTTTTAACAGAACACTGTGTACATCTCCTACTGTTACGTACCTGACGGTGGAGTCTGTCTTGTGCAGGGAACAACCGCTCTTGCGCACCCGATTCAAGGACCCCTGGTAGTGTAGACAGAGGCCCGAGAGTGCGGGATGGCACGAGGGCTGGATGGTCACAGATGTTGTAGTGAGTTTCCAGAAGGTCGTGCAGACGGGAGAGTGGTCGTACAGGCAGGGTCGGCAACAGGCAGGCAGAGAGGTACAAAAGGGTTAGGCAAGCGGATCGTCAAGTTCAGGCAAAGGTTCGTTAACGGGCGGGCAGTGGAGGTACAGAGGAGTAGACAAGCGGATGGTCGTGGATAGCCGGGGTTGATGCAGGTAGCGGACAACAGGTCAAGGCAAGCCGGGTCAACAGGAAACAGATGAAAACACAGGAACGGGTAGGGGGCTGAGGCCCACAGGTCTGGAACGCTGTAGAACGAGCAGCAACTCAGTGTAGGATCTCCAGGGTTTAAATAGGCACCGTTTGGCGCCGTTTCCGGCGCGTGCGCGCGCACAGGCGCGCGGGCGCGCACGGGAGCGCGTGCACTACCGCGGAAACGGCCAGGATCACTTGGCAAGCTTCTTTTACTAACATTGCCCCCCCCAAGGGGCAGCCTCCGGATGCCTGTCGAGTGTCACCATCTTGGCGCTTTTGTTTGAAGGCCTGAATCAGTCCGAGAGCATGGATGTTCCCTTCGGGTTCCCATGAGTTCTCTTCCGGGCCAAAACCCTTCCACTTGATCAGATATTGGGTGACACCCGCTCTCCGACGGCTCTTTAAAATTGCTTCCACCTCGAACTCCTCCTCTACGTTAACTAGGATGGGACCTGGTGGTCCTGTTTTTCGGCCAGAGAAGGAATCACGGACCACGGGCTTCAATAGGGAAACGTGGAAAACCGGGTGGATCTTCAGAGATGGTGGAAGATCGAGTTCGAAAGCCACCCGGTTAATCTGTCTCTTCACGGAAAAAGGCCCCAGAAATCTCGGGCCCAATTTTTTCGAGGGGCAAACAAGCTTAAAATTTTTGGTTGATAACCAAACATGGTCACCAGGTAGGAGCTCCATCTCCCCCCGTCTCTTCTTGTTGTAGGCTACCTTGCTGGCCTCCCAAGATTTGTTTAACGTGTCCCGCAGAAGTCGACAGTTAGTGTGCAGGAAATTGGTGACATCTTGTGCTGCTGGAACGGAACATTCTGGGTTCAAGTCAGGTAGGAATGTGGGGTGGTAGCCATAATTGGCCCAAAATGGGGACTGCTGGGTGGCCGAATGGATAGAATTATTATAGGCGAACTCGGCCATAGGTAGCAGTGCAACCCAATCATCTTGGGAGAAGGACGAAAAACATTGCAGATATTGCTCCAGCGTCTGGTTCGTCCTTTCCGTTTGCCCGTTGGTCTGAGGGTGGTACGCTGAGGAGAAAGCCAGTTCGATTTCTAGTCCAGCACACAAGGCTCTCCAAAATTTCGACGTGAACTGGACGCCTCGATCAGACACAATGTTGCTGGGCATTCCATGCAATCGGACAATTTCCGGGCTGTCTCAGCCGCTGAAGGGGTCCCCTTTACAGGAATGAAATGGGCCATCTTTGTCATCCGGTCCACGATGACAAAGATGTTAGAAAACCCCTCTGACGGAGGGAGTTCCACGATAAAGTCGATCGCCAGTTGCGACCACGGGCGTTCAGGTATAGGGAGGGGGTTCAACAGGCCCCAGGCTTTGGCTCTGCAGTCCTCCAGAATGTTGGGCCACCAGAATGACCGTGAGACGAGCTCAGCGGCCTTTTGTGTGCCAAAATGTCCTGCCAGTTTATGGTCGTGGCAGCGACCCAAAACCCTCAGCCGCAAGCTTGCCGGAATGAACATCCTCCGTCCCAGCCACCATAGACCATCCCTTACGGACAATCGAGTGTCTCGATCGGTGGCAGACTTATCCAATACCCGACGGAGTTGAGAGAGAAAGTCCTCGTCTGTCAGCAGAAAATTCCGTGCGGGCAGGATAGTATCCGGTGGCATGGTATCGCCTGGTTCAGTGAACATGCGGGAAAGGGCGTCGGGCTTACTATTTTTGGATCCGGGACGGTAAGTAAGGTGAAAATGAAACCTGGAAAAGAATAGCGCCCAGCGAGCTTGCCTAGGTCTCAATATTTTTGCAGTCCGTAGATATTCCAGGTTTTTATGATCCGTGAATATCAAGATAGGGTGAGAGGCCCCTTCCAACAAATAGCGCCACTCCTCTAGTGCAGATTTAATGGCCAGTAATTCCCGGTCTCCCACGTCATAGTTCCGCTCAGGGGCAGTCAGCTTCCTAGAAAAGAATGCCACTGGGTGGAGCAGGGCCTTGACACCCTGGCGTTTGGACAGGATAGCCCCTACTGCCATCTCAGATGCATCCACCTCCAGGACGTATGGCAAGGCTGGATCCGGGTGCTTCAGGACGGGAGCGGACGTGAAGAGGGCCTTGAGTTTCTGAAAGGCGGCTTGCGCTTTGGGGGACCACTTAAACCGGGTATTTTGCTTGGTTAGACTGGTGATGGGCTCCACGATGGCGGAAAATCCTTTAATGAATTTTCTGTAAAAATTTGCGAAGCCCACAAACCTCTGTACTCCTTTTCGGTCCGTGGGTGCAGGCCATTCCAGGATGGTGGAAACCTTCTGGGGATCCATGTGGACGCCCGTCGTAGAGATGACCAGCCCCAGGAACTGCATACTGGGCTGTTCAAATGAACATTTCTCCGCTTTGGCGTATAAGCCATGCTGCCGTAAATGCCCAAGAACCTTGGTGACGTGCCTGCGGTGTTCCTCCAAGGAATTGGAAAAGACCAGGATGTCATCTAAATAAATTATAACAAAAAGATCCAGGAAGTCTCGGAACACGTCGTTAACAAAATGTTGGAAGGTTGCGGGGGCATTACATAGGTCGAAGGGCATCACCAGGTATTCATAATTCCCAAACCTAGTACGAAATGCCGTCTTCCATTCGTCTCCCTCTCTGATCTGGATAAGATTATATGCCCCCCGCAAGTCGAGCTTGGTGAAGACAGTTGCAGACCCTAGCCATTGAAAAAGTTCAGGAACCAAGGGTAGTGGGTACCGGTTTTTGATGGTTACCCGGTTAAGTTCCCTATAATCTATGCATGGCCGGAGTGAGTGGTCTTTTTTCTCCACGAAGAAGATGCTGGCTCCAGCCGGAGATGTAGATGGCCTGATGAATCCTTTCTTGGTGTTCTCCTCCAAGTAGGATTTAAGGGCCGCCAACTCTGGTTCGGAAAGAGGGTAGATCCTCCCGAACGGCACCTCTGCCCCGGGCAGCAGTTCGATGGGGCAATCGTAAGGCCTGTGCGGCGGAAGTTTGTCTGCCCCCTTTTTACTGAAGACATCGATAAATGCATGGTAGGCCGGGGGAAGAAGAGCCCGAACATCCGGTTCGGTGTCGGCCTCCAGGCTGAGGAGGTTTGGAACAGTCCCGTCCCTAGGGTTCAGACAATGCCGACGGCAGTACGGAGATAGGAACCGGACGGTTCCAGTGGCCCAGTTGATGCTGGAGTTGTGGGCCTGGAACCAGGGCAATCCCAGAATGATGGGGCAGAGTGGAGAGGCAATGGCATCCAGCCGCAGATGTTCCTTGTGACCCTCCGGGGTGCAGGTAAGCAGAGGGATTGTCTCATGTGTGACGGTTCCGGATTTAATATGTGATCCGTCGGCCAGGCGGATCACCAGTTTGTGAGCCTTGGGTTGCAGGGGAATGTGGTGCTGTGCCGCAAAGTCCAGATCGACAAAGCAGCTGCATGAGCCGGATAGCCGGCACCGTGATAATTCCCCCTAGAAGCTGCAGAGACAAGAGAATGGTGAGATGGGTACGGGAGTTAACTGGTACATCAGAAACAGTGGACAGGCACTTACCACGCTTTGCGGGGCATGTCTGAACCATGTGACCAGGTTCTCCACAATAGAGGCACAGACTCAGCTGGAACCGGCGTTGTCTCTCCTCACTGGTGAGTGATGGTCGGAGCAACCCAACCTGCATGGGCTCAGAGGAATCCGGGGGAGAGGAGGAGGAGGTTGTTGGCTGGAAGGCCGGCGGTGTCGGGTAACTGAGTACCCGAGGGAGCATCCAGGTAGGACGCACTGGTCCAGAGGACCTTTCAGCGCAGCGCTCTCTGATGCGCCGGTCTATGGATATGGCCAAGGTGACCAGCTCCTCCAGGGTCTTAAGAATCCCCACTCGAGCCAACTCATCTTTTACTGCCTCCGACAGCCCCATATGAAACTGAAAGATAAGTGCCGCGCTGCCCCAGGCGGTATCGGAACTCCAACGCCGAAACTCAGCGGCGTAATCCTCCACAGGGCGGCGGCCCTGCTGGAGGTTGTACAAGGTGGCTTCGGCCGTGGAGGCCAGATGGGGGTCATCATAAAGCTGCGCCATGGCCAAGAAGAGGGCTGCAGCAGAAGCAACCTCGGGGGCATTCTGCTCCCACAATCTGAGGGCCCAGGCTTGGGGTTCACCCTGTAAGAGAGAGATCACAAATCCAACCTTGGTGTTCTCTAATGAAAATGTCCGTGGCTGGAGACCCAGATACAAGTCGCAGGCGCTCCGGAAGACCCAAAACTTGTGTCGGTCTCCGGAAAATCTATTCGGCAGTGGAACCTTGGGCTCCGAGGGCAGGGCCACTATGGTGCGGGCAGCAGCGGGACCGGAGGCAGGGTTGGTAGACAATTCCTGTACCCGTTCTTCCAACCGGGTGTATCCCTCCTGCAGGTTCTTAACGGCCTGGGTGAGGCCAGCCAGATGGGCGCATAAGTCGTCCATGGCGGAGCGTGTTCCCTGCGCAGACTCAGTCATGGCTGCTCGTTTCTGTTACATACCTGACGGTGGAGTCTGTCTTGTGCAGGGAACAACCGCTCTTGCGCACCCGATTCAAGGACCCCTGGTAGTGTAGACAGAGGCCCGAGAGTGCGGGATGGCACGAGGGCTGGATGGTCACAGATGTTGTAGTGAGTTTCCAGAAGGTCGTGCAGACGGGAGAGTGGTCGTACAGGCAGGGTCGGCAACAGGCAGGCAGAGAGGTACAAAA
Source organism: Glandirana rugosa (assembly GCA_018402905.1). NCBI lineage: Eukaryota > Metazoa > Chordata > Amphibia > Anura > Ranidae > Glandirana > Glandirana rugosa. The sequence continues at coordinate 1,609,685 of BLSH010065604.1, forward strand.
GGGTTAGGCAAGCGGATCGTCAAGTTCAGGCAAAGGTTTGTTAACGGGCGGGCAGCGGAGGTACAGAGGAGTAGACAAGCAGATGGTCATGGATAGCCGGGGTCGATGCAGGTAGCGGACAACAGGTCAAGGCAAGCCGGGTCAACAGGAAACAGATGAAAACACAGGAACGGGTAGGGGGCTGAGGCCCACAGGTCTGGAACGCTGTAGAACGAGCAGCAACTCAGTGTAGGATCTCCAGGGTTTAAATAGGCACTGTTTGGCACCGTTTCCGGCGCGCACGTGAGCGCGCGCACCACCGCGGAAACGGCCAGGATCACTTGGCAAGCTTCTTTTACTAACACCTACCTTGCCAACTCGCTGGCAGGTATCACAGGCAGGGCCGGATTAACATAGGGGCTATTGGAGCTGCAGCTCCAGGCCCCTTCCTTAAGATAGGCCCAGCCCAGTGGTGTGAGTGAGTCACTAATACTGCCCAGCCCTGCTCTGTGTGCAGTGTACACATGATCGATATGTAAATTGCAGCGGCATTGATATGTAAATTTTTCTCTCACCCCCTCTCTATTTAATTTGTTTTAACAAAAATTTTTGCATTTTCATTGCCAACAAAATCCACAGCACCAGGCCCACAATGCTCTTAATCCAGCCCTGATCACAGGACCGACAGTAGTCAGCTATGTCTGTAAGCATGGTGGGCCAATAAAAGTTACGTATTAATCGCCCCCGGGTCTTAGTGATCCCCAAGTGACCTGCTAGGGGGATCTCGTGGGCCACCTTTAGGAACTGTGTCCCCTGAATTGGCTTGGTACCACCAGCTGCCTGCTTCCGAACTCAGCTTTGTCTTCCCCTGCAGACCAACTCTCCCTGTAGAGCTTTCCTTTGTCCCAGTAAATCTTTTGTTTGTCATTCATGGCAGGGGGGCTGTCAGCTAAACTCCTGAGTTGTGTCAGTGTTTGGTCTGTCTGCAGTGTTGCTTTAAAGGCTGAACCACAAGTCCCAGGCAGCAGTCCTATGGCAAACGAGGACAGCTGCTTAGGCCCAACAGAGGTAGAGTACACTGGGTCAGAACACGGAGAGGGCCCAGAGACTTCCTCCTGCTGTTCGGCAACCCAAGCCTGTACCTCTGCAGCCCTTGCAGCACTGCAAGTGACCACCAGTCTGGGTAATACATTGTCATCATTATCAACAGTATATTCAACAGGTATACGTGTGACATCATTGGCACATGCATCATTTACCTTTACATTCAACTGTGTCTTTTCTCCTTTCTCTGAAGAAGAAGACCCTTGCATTTCCACTTCCCCCTCCCCAGGTTGCCCAGATATCATACCCACATCTGCACACATTACCTTAGGGAGTCCAGAAGTTTTCGAGGGGGTGTCCTCAGCAGGGGCATAGTAGGAGACAAGGGTCCTCAAGTCAGCACCCAGCAACACAGCAGTGGGAATCTCCTCAGAAACTCCCACCTCTCTCATCCCACTCCCAGCACCCCAATCAATGTACACATAGGCCCGGGGTATGCGGGAGCGGGTTCCCCCAACTCCGTTGAGGGTGAGGAACTTCTCGGGATGATGTCCGTTTCTTCTATCCCCTCCGGTCTGACCAAGGTGACTTCAGCTCCGGTGTCCCGGAGACCCGTTACAGTCCGGTGACCCATGACGACTGGCTGCAATTTGGTATTGGGTCCTTGAGGTCTCCCACTGATGAACAGCATGGCAGAAGGGTTGCTGGCCGGGTGGCCAGATAATGTCATCTTCTTCTGCTCCTGGCACTGTGTTCGCAGATGGCCAGGCTTGCCACAGGTGTAACACCTGCGGTTATCAGTCAGAACGGGTTTGACACCAGGGACTGCAGTTTAAGACCGCTGAGAGGCTTGGTT
>BLSH010065604.1:1611573-1639831 GCA_018402905.1 Glandirana rugosa
TGCTTTAAAGGCTGAACCACAAGTCCCAGGCAGCAGTCCTATGGCAAACGAGGACAGCTGCTTAGGCCCAACAGAGGTAGAGTACACTGGGTCAGAACACGGAGAGGGCCCAGAGACTTCCTCCTGCTGTTCGGCAACCCAAGCCTGTACCTCTGCAGCCCTTGCAGCACTGCAAGTGACCACCAGTCTGGGTAATACATTGTCATCATTATCAACAGTATATTCAACAGGTATACGTGTGACATCATTGGCACATGCATCATTTACCTTTACATTCAACTGTGTCTTTTCTCCTTTCTCTGAAGAAGAAGACCCTTGCATTTCCACTTCCCCCTCCCCAGGTTGCCCAGATAACATACCCACATCTGCACACAGTACCTTAGGGAGTCCAGAGGTTTCCGAGGGGGTGTCCTCAGCAGGGGCATAGTAGGAGACAAGGGTCCCCAAGTCAGCACCCAGCAATACAGCAGTGGGAATCTCCTCAGAAACTCCCACCTCTCTCATCCCACTCCCAGCACCCCAATCAATGTACACATAGGCCCGGGGTATGCGGGAGCGGGTTCCCCCAACTCCGTTGAGGGTGAGGAACTTCTCGGGATGATGTCCGTTTCTTCTATCCCCTCCGGTCTGACCAAGGTGACTTCAGCTCCGGTGTCCCGGAGACCCGTTACAGTCCGGTGACCCATGACGACTGGCTGCAATTTGGTATTGGGTCCTTGAGGTCTCCCACTGATGAACAGCATGGCAGAAGGGTTGCTGGCCGGGTGGCCAGATAATGTCATCTTCTTCTGCTCCTGGCACTGTGTTCGCAGATGGCCAGGCTTGCCACAGGTGTAACACCTGCGGTTATCAGTCAGAACGGGTTTGACACCAGGGACTGCAGTTTAAGACCGCTGAGAGGCTTGGTTGGCCTGCAGAGGAGGGGTTGCCATGTGCGATTTTCCCCCTTTCCAGCCATTCAGTGGAGCTTTGCGATGGTCTGATACATGAGTGCTGATGAAGGTATCGGCCAGTTCTGCTGCGGCATTAGCAGAACTGGGCTTCCGCTCTAGCACAAACTGTCTGACGTCTGGAGGACAGAAGTGCAGTAGGTGATCTTCAATCATGAGATCTTCCAGGGCCTCAAAAGAAGTGGCTTTTTAGGCCCCTAGTCCACTGTTGGAATGCGGTACGTAAACAGCTTACCACATCCATATAAGAGTCCCCAGGCCCTTTTTGCAGGGACCTAAACCCTTTCGGTATACTTCAGGGGTTAATCGATACTTCTGAATGATGGCTTCGTAATCTTCGTCCTGCCCCGCTGGCAGGTCGACATATGCGTCCAGGGCCTTGCCTCATAGCCCTGGTGTCAGGTACCGAGCCCATTGTGCTGGGGGCAAATGGTACTGAAGGCAAGTTTTTTCATCCGACAGTAGATACACGTCAATGTCACTGTCCTTTTCAATGACTGGAAATTTAGCGGCTGGGCTTGCCGGCAGAGAGGTGCCCCTGTGCTCTAGGGATCTGAGGTTCTGACCCTGTCGGTGCTGCTGTTGAAGTCTTAACATCTCCAATTCGGTCAGCCTTCTTCTGTGCAGCCTCTCTCTCAGCCCAACGTTCCTCTCTCTCAGCTGCAGCCTGGCGTTCCTCTCTCTCAGCTGTAGCCTGGTGTTCCAGAAACTGCAGGTACATCTCAGGATACATTTCACTGATGCGCTGGAGTGTTTCCTGCATTTCAGAGTCTCTGCTGTTTGCAGGCAATCTGGGGCTAGCCTGCTCCTGCTCCTGCTGCGGCCCAGAAGGGACAATCAGTAGTATTCCCGGTTCAGTCCCTCTTTGCTCATCCTGTGAGGTCATTGAGTTTGAACCACTTGCCTCTGGAGTATCGGGAACCCCTTCAGCTTCAATTTCCCCTGAGTTCAGGTCTGCTCGGATATCATACTCCTGTAGGGCCTTTATCATGTCTTTACAAGTTTTGTTACTGACGTCAAGGCCTCTTGTTGTACACTCAGCAGTCAGGTCATCTTTGTTCATCTTCTTATACACTGATGGCCCAGACATTTTGCAAGCAGAAAAGATAGAACAGAAAGCAGAGATAGAAAGGAGTTGTTGCTGTATGACTCTTTAAAACAAAAAATATGCACCAGCTTGTCTCTAAGGACTGTTTCCAAAAAGGTTACAATCCTTCAGTGCAGAGCTAGTTCGTAACAATGCACTGAATGCTCTTAAGGCGAAACTATTCGACTGCTGCCAACCAGTATGTGATGAACGCGGGTATCAGATCGCTGCCCTCCTGATCTAATACCGCACTTGTCACAAACGTAACAATGTCACTCTCAGTTGCTTTCAGCACAAAGATTTCCCAGTTTGCGGGACCACCGTCTAAATGCCAGCCGCCTGAGAGTGATTGTTACCAGGCTAATTCAAACAATTAACCCTTTCACTGCCACCACCTCTACTTTCGGAACCGAGCAAGAGGAACTCAGCAATACCAGTATTTCAGAATAACCACCTGTAACACATACCGACCGGTATATCCAGATGCATTTTTTAAAAACAGTAGCACTCTTCAAAAGAACAGATTTGTGATAGTTGCATCAAGAACTTTAGGGACAAAATTAACTGAGACAAAATATACAGCAAAAGAACATAATGAAATACCTGCATTTGAAATGTCCATGCCTAATCAGTGTTTCGAAGATTATTTTCTGGTTCTCTGATGGTGCTTCATTGATGGTAATTGAGAACTGACAATTGATCTTGGCAATCCATTTTTCTCTGGGTGACAAGGGGTGGAGTCATATGCCCCTGGCCATTCACATGAGTGGGCGGTTTCTTAGACAATGTCCAGGGCAGGCCGTTGCGATACATGCTTCATAATTCACCCGTGGTTTATGAAAATCATATCTCGTGATGGGGCCGCCCGGCAAATCTCACAGTAAGAAATTCAATCTCAGCATGCATAAAGCTTTCAAATGACTCCAAACGTGAGAGTTCTGAGACCTTCTAGGACCCTGGGAAGGGAACACTACTACCCTCCTTGGGTAACAAGGGGGGAATGTTTATACTTGAATAATACGAGCCAAAATCCTACATTCAAATATGTACGTTTTATCACTATGGCATGCTCCTAACTGAAATTATGAACTTTATATATTTTTTGGGTACGTTTTAAGACAGGGAGAGGGTCACTCCGAGGTTAGAGTTGCCTGAGTGATTTATGGGCTCGCATATCCGGGCATCAGTTCGGTTTATGGCTGTTTAAAGAAAAAAAAACAAATTTCTCTTTCTGGCTTGTCCAGATGCCCCTTTGAAGTTGATCTGCCCAGAAAGGGAGGGGTGGAAATGATGAGTTTTGTCCTATGTTCAAACTGCAATGGCTGACCATCACAACCTGGTGTTGCCTTCCGCAGTGGGGCAGCCTTGCTTGCGTCTCATGCATGATATCATGACTTTGTGTGTGTCTCACACGTGATATCATCACAGGCAGCGCTACAGTAAGTTAGGATAGTCTTTTCAAGGTTTCACATTGAGAATCTGGTGATCTTGTGATTAGCAGTGGAAGAAGTATGGAAAGACATAACAAGGCCCGAGACAGAGTCATGAGGGCTGATACCAGGGAGGATATGTCCTGGCACAATGGAGCAGTAGGAGCTCTAAGCAAGGGAATTAACCTTCTCAATCTAAGGGAATATTAACCAAGGACCTAAGCTTAAAGATTGTGCCCTGGTTGTTTAATGGATAAGCATAATATAAGAGAGAAGGGAATCAAACAAGGGGCAAGTGAGTAACTCCAGTAGAGTCTATACATTTCCATAAGGTATTATCCAAACATTGTAGTGAAGGAAGCTGTTAGGAATTTTCCTTGCTACCTAGGTAAGAGAGAATATTGAGAAAAAAAGCTTTCAAGGGGATAGGCTCTGTCAAAAAGAAGTATGGCAAACAATAGCTATGAAGCAACAGATTTAATATAGGTACAGCCCCATTCTCCAAGATTTTTCCTAGCTATTCCTAGGTTTTTCCTAGGTTTGGAAATTAGATGGCCTTACATGTTAGTGAGGCACATAGTTTGTTTGGGCAAAGCTGGTTGTTTGATGGTGAGCTTCTTTTTGGTAATGCCGTCAAAAAATACATTGAGATGGCTACTGATGGGAGGGGGTTTAAACCCCATTATCGAAGATCAGAATTACCTCTGAAATCAATCTCCCATACTTCAGGTCAATTAACTCATCATAGATACCGCCGACCACAGTCATGGCAAACCTTTCTTCTCTAAACCCATCAAAGCTACCAAAAAGCCTTCCTTGCACCAATAAGGTTCACATCCTGTGCCAGAGGCTAGATAGCTGTATGATACTTACCCCTACTTATGAAAAGAGAAGTCTGAAACCTTTTCTCTCATTTTATTTTCTGGTGGAGATGCACAATCACTTTACATTGTTGTCCTCTCTGCTGCCTTTCTCAATCTTATCCCTTCCTGCTAAGTGAGAACAATATTTCCCTAACCCTGCTTGGCCATATAGGCACAAGAGATGGGTTGTCATGCTGCATCTCTATTCCAGTATCTGGCCTCAGACAAGGTCCCCTTTGACCTGGACCTTGACCTAGACCTATCCTATCCTATAGTTAAAGCTGAACCTATCCGGAAAAAAACGAATGAGCCTCAAAGGCAGTAAGTAGTCAGATGTTGATAAAAGAGTCAGTAAAAAGTTATATTGAAGTACATAGGAAAATCTTCTCCAAACTGATTAATTGATCAAGTGATAATTACATCTTTTGTTGAGTTCACTAGCTGAGACAAACACAAATCTCATGTGGATGTCCAAAAATGAAAATTAGGAATAAGGTGTAGTATGCAAGTAAAAATGTCTTAATTGTACACATTGTAAAATTTACTTTAGAACAAAGATCCATTCTTTGTGATAATGTGTGTTTTTAAGTCTTCATGATTAACTTTTTTAAGTACAAAGTGTGCATTGTCTTGGGTTAGTACTTGGAATTTAATGAGCAGTTGATTCATTCACATAATTCTTGCTTGGGGTTATTGCAAGTCATAGTAACATGATATTAACACAAGTCAATTAAAATGTGTGCACACTACATTGTGTAATTTGAAACCTGTTCACATTTCCTTGCTAAATAAATTGTAGCTTTTTCCAAGAAATCACTTCTAAGAATGTTCAAGTACAAAAAGTAACGTGATCTGATCTAAGACAACTAAACAGAACCAAGAAAAATGATCTTGTAGGAGTTTCTCAAACTACCTGTTGAGTTATGGCTCTGGACACTGACATGGGATTGCACCCTAGATCAGTAAGTCAGTCTATCTTACTATCCTTGATGCAGAATAATCAACAATTTCAGTATGCTAAAAAAATATTCACAACTACTGTGACGTTACATACTACGCTCATTAATTTTGACTATACACTGAGCAATTGTGTTGCTTTTACGTAAAGTATATCTAAATTACAAACACTAAAATGTTATATATTTCAGTTTCAGTCCTAAAACAGGGTGGCTGCATTAATTTTCTTCTTTCAGGCTAGGTACATTTTCTGCAAAAATGAAAGATACACATTGATCCTGATAGAAATCTACCATCCTTATACATCATGTATCTTGAACTGAGATTTCAAACAATGCTATCAGCTTTCCAAGATATATTCTGTGAAATACATAATACCCCTCCCGATGTAATGAAGATTATAAATATAAAGACTATTATATAAAGAAGGAGAGTGGGAGGTGTTGTAGTCAAAATCTGAAGAGAAGTCTAGGATGATAACAATCCGTGTTCCTTTATAGATACAGTATGTCGAGTAAGCATTGTCATTCAAGGTAGGAAAGTGTGTTACTGGTAGGATCACCAGGTAACAATAAAGAAAATAAGGCTGAAAAAAGAAAATGAATGCATCCACCACAGCTAAGGGCTCATTAGCGGCAATATAACATTTTTGTTTTTGGGTTTAGATACACCGTAACTTTCTACGAGAAATGTTTTCTGCTTTCATATAACCAAATATTGAAAATCGGGACGGAAATACCTTTGTGATTGGCATTGCAATGATTTTGATTTTTTTCCACCCATTTACAATCATTTGGTAACTGGAAAGTAAGAAATACCTGTGGTTGAACACAGACTGAAAGTCATCAAATAACCACAATAGTGCCATAGTTTATAACACAACATTTATTCATTTATATACTGTAATTTCCCCCTTCATGTCAGTATGCTCAATGATGATCCTACATCTGTTTCATTGTAATTCTGAAGATATTACTATTTTCCATAATTCTTGTTTATCAGTTGTAGTGCGGGACTTATAAGAATAATTTTAAAGAAAAGCTATTATAATTTTGGGTCCGTTGTATTTTATTTTTAAGTTTTTTCTTTGTGCTGGTGACTTTGCGCTGGAGCATCCTGGGTTTTCTAATCAGCAAAGCAGAAGCTGCATTCTTTACAATTGTCTCTCTCAAATTAAAACTATGCCCAATTTAACCACTTAAGGACCGGAAGGATTTCCCCCTTTAGGACCAGAGCCCTTTTTGCGATTCGGCGCTGCGTCGCTTTAACTGACAATTGCGCGGTCGTGCGACGTTGTACCCAAATGAAATTTGCGCCCTTTTTTCACACAAATAGAGCTTTCTTTTAGTGGTATTTGATCACCTCTGCGTCATTTCTGATCGCCGCTATAAACAAAAGAAGACCGACAATTTTGCAAAAAAAAAACAAATTTCTTACTTTTTGCTAAAATACAAATCCAAAAAAAAAAATATAAAAAAAACTTTTTTTTCATCGGTCATATTTGTGATAAAAAAAATCGCAATCGGCGTTTATTGATTGGTTTGCGCAAAAGTGGTCGCGTTTACGGATGATGAGAATTAATTTCTGGGGTTTTTATTTATTTTTTATTCTTTACTAGTAATGGCGGCAATCTGCGAATTTTAGCGGTACTGCGATATTAGGGCGGACATGTCGGACCATTTTTATTTATTTTTTTATTTATTTATTTCAGGTACTTATATAGCGCTGTCAATTTACGCAGCGCTTTACATATACATTGTACATTCACATCAGTCCCTACCCTCAAGGAAACAAGAGAAAAAGAAAGGCGCACGCACCTAGTGCATTACCAAAAACAATTTTATTAAAATTGATAGCAAGAGAGGGTACTCACAAAATGGTGGGTGCACAACCTGTGCAGACTAAGACAGAATAAAAGCTGACGCGTTTCGGGGGCGCACCCCCTTCCTCAAGGAGCTTACAATCTAAGGTCCCTAACTCACATTCATACATACTAGGGCCAATTTAGACAGAATTAACCTACCAGCATGTCTTTGGAGTGTTGGAGGAAACCGGAGTACCCGGAGGAAACCCACGCAGGCACAGGGAGAACATGCAAATTCCAGGCAGGTAGTATCGTGGTCGGGATTCGAACCAGTGACCCTTTTGCTGCTAGGCGAAAGTGCTATCCACTACACCACTGTGCCGCCCACATTTTTGACACTTTTTTGGGACCATTGGCATTTATACAGCGATCAGTGCTATAAAAATGCACTGATTACTGTGTAAATGCCATTGGCAGTGAAGGGGTTAACCTGCAGGGGGCGCTCTAAGGGTTAACTGTGTTCCCTGGGCGTGTTCTAACTGTGGGGGGACTGCCCTAGCTGGGGAAGGGAAGCGATCACAGCTTCCATGTAGAGGAAGGCTGTGATCACAGCCCTTCCCCCCTCACAGAACGGAGGTCCGTGTTTACTTACACGGACCTCCGTTCTCTCACTCCGGGGGGGGGCATCGCGGGTGGCCGGCGGAGATCGAATCCGCCGCACCCTCCCTCCCCGGACACAGCGAGCGCGATCTCGCAGCCGCCGTCATATGACGGCGATTTGCGTTACAGAGCCACCCGTCAAATGACGATCAGCCGTCGGCAAGTGGTTGAACAAAGTTGGCAGGGGATGAGTCGCTTCTCATAAAAAAGAGCCTGGTGTGCTACAGCTATAGTTACAGTATATGCCCCTGGATTTTGTCTACATACAGTCTGTTTGTGTTCCTTTTGTTTTGTTTTCTCATTATTGTAATCGAAAAAAAAACCCCTAAGGGTTTCCACAAGCAGGTGGATGACCACATTTTCTCTAGCATACAGTTTAGTAATCTCCTATTGTAATGGAGCTTTCTACAAGGACATGGCTGTAAATGAGGTGCTTTGAATTCACTCCAACTTCCTGGACTTTATTCATTCACCTCTATATTTTTCATGTGTAATCACAATGATTATGTCATTATTGATTAATGTGATTAATGTGTATAATTTGTCACTTATAATCTTTGAGTTTTTATCACCTGTAGCGCTGCACTAATTTTTACACTAGTTTTTGATCAATTTATGTCATTTGATGTGCTAGCCCCTATATTTGCCCCTGAGGGCAATTTCTCCCCTTTTTAATAGTAATCTCCTATCCATAGCCAGCTCTCATCTGCATGCTTTCCCTTCTTGTAAGTAAACGCCATGTGTTAAACTGCACCTACACATCAGAAGACATGCAAGTCTGACCACACTCAGGCTCAATACTTGAGTGCTGCTCACATAAAAACACTCAAGTCAAGCAAGCATTTTAGCTTGCCTAAGTACCTCTAAATGAATATCCTACCAAAAAGCACTCAGTCATGCACTGACGTTTGTTCTTTTTTGTATTGTACACCATAGACAGCGGTTTCTATCCTGGAAGCGTGTTCAATTATCCTTGGAACATTTGTAAACTAGAATCTCAAAGTCAACAGAGGAAGGAAGTAAAAACATCACTAACATCTTTGGCCAATTATTCACTGTCTCTGAATATGTTTAACAATTCGGATGTCCAAGAAAAGAAACAATAAAATGATTAACTTTTTGGTTTACTATTTTAGTTCCTTAGTGATGCTTGTATGTTCTAACTGTAAGGATTTGAGTTCATGTTTAATTTTTTTTATTGTTTGTACCTGCTGAATGTTCATTAAATTTACAACATACCTGCATTTCATCTATGGATTAAACCAGCTGTATTATTTGCCTATTGATTATGCTTGGAGTTGCATTGTTCCCAATTGCCACCACTGGAATAAAATAATCACTATATCTTCAGTTTGCCAATTGACTACACTAAGAATGTGGTACAGTAACTACAACTCTCCTAAATTCATAAATCTACAAATGTGCCCATTTATTGGCACGTATGTAGTGCTACTCCATCCCCAAAGTCACTTGCTAATTTGGGTTCTCTGTCCTGAGCCTCAAAGTCCAAGAACATCCTCAGCCCATCTGACACACCTAATTGAATGAAAGTTACTACGAGCATTTATAAGAACATGAGGATATAGATACCTTTAACTCAGCTGTAAATTAGCACCAGGAAATAGACACATGACTGTTTAGTGGTAAGTGAACACACACAGAAGGTAGGTTATTGGTCTGCTAGAAAGTATAATCACTATGCCATGATAACTTAGAATAGAGTTCTGTACCACTAGACTGGAATTAACTTGTATATCAGCAAAGTCAGCAATAAACGGTGCATAACAAAAGCATTAAATGCAATATGAATAATAGTAATATAATTAATCTAGAGTGCACTCTAGGAGAATGTCTAAGATATGGTACAAGTCCCCTAAGAGGTACCTCTTTGCATAAGCAGTAGGTGAAGGTCTCTGTGTAGCGACTGTACAGGAACAGTCTTTAGTAGTAACTCTTCAGCCAGCTAGCATTGGGAGCCAGTTGTACCATTGGCGCATATGAGAATAGTCGCAATAGTCAAGCCTGTAGGCAGCAATTAGGCTACTAGATGACTGTATGGTCAGTTCCTAAAGGGTTCAGTCTCTCTCTCTCTTTCTAACAGCAAATAGTAAATCCTCAAAGCAGCTCACCAGTCATCTAGTCACACACAGCGATTAGTCCACTCTCTTCTCTGCGCACAGGAGACTCTGCACCCAGCACTCCGGGTCTCGCTCAGGCCACCGATATCCAGCAGTGATAGTGCACACTGTACAGTGATGTGCATTATTCAGTCTCCCTCATGGCAAAAGGAAGATGTGTCCTATACAGCTTGAGAAAATACAGCTCTACTCCTTCTCCTGGCAATTTCCCTTTGAGAATCTCTCTCTCTGGACTACAATTCCCATGGTGCAGTGCTGCCTGACTCAGTCTATTGAACTCTTCCTACACAGCAGCTCCCTTCTCTTGCTGATGCAGGTGTTCTCCAGTTCAACACCACCAGGTAGCAACTACAGAAAGCAGCAGCCAGTGTTTCTCTTTTAGCACCAAAACGCTAGGAAAGCACCTCAGTGTGAAAGGGGCCTAAGCCTATGCATAAGGATGATATATTTGAATATAAACACAAGACAAATGTGTTGTTTATTCAACATAAATATTAATAAATGTAAGGATGAACTGTGAAAAAAATAAGAACACCCTTGATTATGATGAACCATGGAAAAAGTAAGAACACCCTTCATTAGCATATTCTTTGGGGTTTATTTATTAAAGCTGGAGAGTGTAAAATCAGGCTTACTTAGTCATTGGTCACACTGGTGAGACTTGTTATGTGATTTAAGAGTTTCAAATCTCATGACAAGTCCCACCCTACTGTCCGCAACGGAAGCAGTCAAATCATGTGGTTGGAGTTGCACCGATTTTAAAAGTAGTTCCTGCACTTTTTGCAAGTTCAGGTGCAATTTGCATAGACATCTGTGCATGAAGTCACACAGATGTATTCCAAGTCGCACCTGAAGTCACATTGACATGCAACTTTGAAATTGCGTGGCTTCAAGTAAAGTCACACAATTTCAAAGTCGGATTCAGTGTGATTTGAAGACTTCTGCAGCCATAGAAACCAATCAGCTTCTATCCTCAGCTTGTTCAATTAATCTTTGGCAATAAAACCTGGAAGTTGATTGGTTTCTATGCAGAGGTGAGCCTGATTTTGCACACTTCAGTTTTAGTAAAATAACCTCTATGTGTTTTGTTTACCTGTCCCCCAGTCTATGATATCACTGTGAAAAAAAATTGACCCTACATGCAAAATTATTTCTGTTGCAAAATGTTTGTGGGTTTCCTTGCATTAACAACCCTTTTCAAATCCCCTTCGCAACATTTAAATTGGATTTAAATTAGAGTTTTATCTAGACCAATCCCTAACTATTAATTTCTTATTTTTGAAACATTCCTTTGTGTATTTTCTAGTGTGCTTCAAATCAAAAATGTGTTGAAAGAGCCATGTCTTGTTCAGATTCAACTTTTGGACAGACTGTGTCACAGTCAGGGGTTAAGCTTGGAGATCAGTAACTATAGCAGTAGAGAGGCTCCCACCTACCAGCAGCATAGATATATAAGCAGGTAATCTGGTGGTCAAAGCAGGCTCCCCTGAGGTGCAGGGTCTAATTGATCTAATTGCTAACCAGTATTCACCAGAGCTTCTAATGGTGGAGATGGGTTTTGCTGCGTGCTTGCATCAGGCCGCGGCCCTCAGGATCGCTGCAGGAGGTGGGCAGGCCATGGTCCAGTAGAAGATATAGCAGGTAGGGATCAAGCCAAGCAGAAGCATAGTCAGTAAACAAGCCAAAGGTCAGTAACAAGTCGTTGCAGGTTGGGATCAAGCAGAAATGTAGTCCAGGTACAAGCCAAAGGTCAGTAACAAGTGGATGGCAGCACGAGCAACAAAAGTGAGATATTGACTGGAGAGAGCACAATAATCTGAAGGAAGTTTAACTGAGGAATAAAGAGTCCAAGATTCAAGACACAATAAGACACCAGGCAAGGTTGTCCTGTGAATCAGACAGGGAGCTGTCCATCATCTCAGGTGGCTCAGTAAGAAGAGACACAGCAGAGTTCGCAGGTTCATCTCTGAGTCCAGACAGACTAAGTCACATTGTCACTAGTGATCATCAGCTTTTCATGTGTTCACTGAACACACAAACAAAATGGGGCACTCGGCGGGAAGTTCGCCCGAGGCTGAGCACCCCATAATGCAGTGCTATCTTGCAGTGCACTGATTGCTGCTGATTGGCCAAAGCATGCACCTGACCTGTATGCTTTGGCCAATCACAGTGCAATGTACCATGACAGCCATGATTGGATAAAGGTAGGGTGCCTTTGACCAGTTATGGCTCAGGGGCTAAGTCCACGCTCCACACTATATATAATGCAGTGTGTATAATAAAGTGCAGTGCAGTGTGTATAATACAATGTAAAGCAGTGTGAATAACACAGTGTAGTGCAGTGTGTATAATACAGTGTAGTGCAGTGTGCATAATACAACGTAGTGCAGTGTAAATAACACAGCGTAGTGCAGTGTATATAACACAGTGTAGTGCATTGTGTATAATACAGTGTAGTGCAGTGTGTATAATACAGTGTAGTGCAGTGTGTATAATACAGTGTAGTGCAGTGCGTATAACACAGTGTAGTGTGAATAACACAGTGTTGTGGTCACCAGTCTTCTGTGTCACCACTGATCCCATTTTTTGTTTCATTAACCACCTTAAGACCACCCACCGCACATATACTGTGGCAGGGTGGCTCTATTGTGCAAAACAACATACCTGTACATCGTTTCATGCAATAGATACTGTGGGAGCGTGTGATGACTCAATGTCTGCCGGCCACCTGCGATCCCTCCACAGAGAAGCAGAAGGGGGATCTGCCTATGTAAACAAGGCGGATCCCCATTCTAACAGGTGACAACGTGAAGATCTGCTGTTCTTAATGATCAGGAACAGCGATCTCTGTGTTGTCCCAGTGAGCCCATCACCCACACAGTTAGAACACACCCAGGGAACACAGTTAACTCCTTGATCGCCCCCTAGTGTTAACCCCTTCCCTGCCAGTGTCATTTATACATTGATCAGTGCATATTTTGAGCACTGACCACTGTAATAATGTCACTTGGGGTCAGATGTCCCGCAATGTTGCAGTCCTTCTAAAAATCGCAGATCGCCGCCATTACCAGTAAAAACATCAAACAAAAAATAAAAGTCCATAAATCTATCCCCTATTTTGTAGACACTATAACTTTTGCGCAAACCAATCAATATACGCTTACTGCGATTTTTTACCAAAATTATGTAGATAAATACATATTGGCCTAAACTGATCAATACACTTTTTTTTTATATATTTTTTTTGGATATGTATTATAGCAGAAAGTAAAAAATATTGGTTTTTTTTTAAAAAATTGTCAGTTGTTGTTTTTTTGTTTAAAGCACAAAAAAATAAAAACCGCAGAGGTGATCAAATGCCACCAAAATAAAGCTCTATTTGTGGGGAAAAAGGACATCAATTGTGTTTGGGTACAACGTCACACGACCGCACAATTGTCAGTTAAAGCGATGCAGTGCCGCATCGCAAAAAATGGCCTGGTCATTAAGGAGGTAAATCCTTCTGGGCTGAAGTGGTTAATAATTTTTTTTTTTTGCAGTATCAGGTTCTGTTGCTGCATTATTAGTACTCCCCCTTTTGTGTCCCAGGTGATATTCCTTCTGTGTCTGCACAGCAGTGGTATACTATTTTTTTTTTGGCGGCGCAGCAGCCCTAAGAATATTTAGGGTATAATTGCTGTCACAGGTGTTCCTCTTTCTGCATCAGCAGGGGTTTCCTTGCACCCAAGCACCATATTCCCATCCCACGCTCACACACACACACATAAAAAGTTATAAAAATCCCAGCCAAAGACAGAAAACAATAATAAAATGGTTTATAGTGCACCAAACACAAAAGTATTGCACCCAAGCACCATATTTCCATCCCATGCTCCATAAGAAAAAGTTATAAAAATCCCCACAAAAAATCCCCATCCTGTCCGAAAGGCCAACAAGGAGAGGCAGACGCTCACAGGCCACTAAAAGAGGGCAAGCAGCCTTTGTGTCTACAGTGAAAAGTGGTGGTCATGGACATGGTGCATCCTCTGCAGGCGGGTCACACTTGTCCTTTTTTAACTCTACTGACCGTGTTATTGAGCCACAACATGCAGAAGAGTTGGTGGAGTGGAAAACAAAGCCGTCCTCATCCTTCTCATTCTCTGTCACACAGGCTCATATTAGTTTGCCTTACACTGCAGCTGCCAAAGCAGCCTATTCCAACGGCTCCTTGTCCACAGCTACTCCTTCCATAGCCCCACCATCATGCACGGAGGAGTCATCTGAATTTTTCGATCATAGTGTCAGTTACATGCTCCTGAAGGATGGGCAGCAATTTGAATGGTTGAGGAAGGGAGTAACGTGAGCCTAGAGAGAGGGGGTGCCACAGAAGGACAAGAAATTAGCAGTCATGTTCCCCCAGCTGCAGCATACTGTCAAGTTTGCTTCAGTGACGAGGAGGGAGGGGATGATGAGGTCACTGGCTGTACTTGGGTGCTTGAGAGAACAGAAGAGGAAAGTGGGGAGGAGGAGGCACAACTCCAACGAGGCAGGATGTCCTCTAGGAGCTGGCTTAAGGGCAGCCACCCTATTGCATCACACCACAGAGCTCCACAAGTGCAGAGCACTGCTAACTCCCTGCTGACTTCCAAAAGTCACATTGGTGTGGGCTTTTTTCAACACATGTGCAGCAGACTGCAGCATTACTGTTTGCATTCTCTGTCTGAAGCAGGCAAGGGTGGCCAGAACACCAACCGATTGGGCACCACATGCTTGACAAGACATATGATGACCTGAAAAAAAATGTGTAGGATATCTTGCGCTACCTTGTAGGCTAGCTGTACCACTAGGCTCAACAACATATGCGCAACATATGACGACCTGCCATGCAGTCCATTGGCAACAGCACCTGAAAGACCCACATCATTAAAAAAATGCAGACTTCTCCTTGCTCCTTATCTGGGATCTCTAACCCTACTATACCACAAGTCTTCTCAAAAACCCCCACTGAGAGGAATGATGGTATAGCAATGGGTGCCATAAGTACTTGCACCCAATCTGCTAGAAGTACACCACCTGTTGATTTCAGCAGGCAAATTACATACCCCAGTTGCTGAACCATAAAAAAATACTGTCCCTGCCATCCACATGCTCAGTGTCTAAATGCTAGCTGGGCCAAATTGCTAGCACTACAACTGCTGCCTTTTCATCTGGTAGACGCTGCTCCCTTTATGAATTTGTGGAAAGTGCTGTACCACAGTGGCAGGTGTCCAAAAATAAATGTATTTTCATGTAAGGCCATTCCAGCTCTGTACCATCATGTGGAAGGCAATGTTTTGGCCTTGTTGGGGAGGGCAGTCAGCAGCAAGGTTCACATTACTGCTGACTCGTGGTCCAGCAGGCATGGTCAGGGATGTTACATTTCCTTCATGGCGCACTGGATAACGCTGCTGGCAGCTGGAAAGTATGCAAGACAGGGTTCTGTGTTGAAGCTTGTTCCACCACCACGCCTCCAAAAAGCTGGTGGTGATTCTGCCACATCTGTCTGCTCCACCCCTCCTCTTCTTCTTCCTCTATGGCCTCTTCTACTGAATTGTCCTCTGAATCAGCAGTGCTCCCTAAGCATTCAAGGGGCTATGCAGGCAGTCAGGCTAAAAGATGCCATGTGGTGGTTCAGTTGGTCTGTCTAAGGGACAGGAGGACAGGGACACTTGACACATGTTCCATGCTTGGTATATGTCCTGAATTTGGTGGTGCAGCCTTTCTTGAACAGGTACCCAGGCTTACAAGATCTTCTGAGGCAGGCCAGAAAACTCAACATTGGCAATGCTGCAGTGGCTGCACACGCAGCAGAGGGCCATCAATGAGTACCTGTGTCAGTACGGCACAAGGACATGCTCAGGGGTGCGGGCTTCTTTTGACCATGCCATTGGCTACTGATAAAGGATGCATGCACTGTCCTGGTGAGCTGCGACAATGCATGCATCAGTGACACTATCCCTATAGTCTTTCTGCTGGAGCACATGCTTCGTGGAATCATGGACAGAGCACTTGAGGAGGAAGAGGAGAACTTCCTTTCCTCTCAAGGCTCCCTTTATGCAGATACCATTCATGAGGGGCCACCAAATACACAGAAGGAAGAGGAGGAGGAGGAGGATTGTGTCAGCATGGACATATAGGATAGCATACAGCAGTCTTCAAGGGATGGTTTTCAGTCCCCAGAAACCCCAGGAGTTGCACGTGGCTGGGAAGAGGTAGTTCCTGACAATGTCATCCTTAGTGACTCGGAGGACTCAGAATCTCATGCCTCCTCAAACTTACGCTGCATGGGCTCCTTGATTCTGCAAAGCCTGCAAAAGGACACAAAGATTTGTGATATCAAGGAGAGGGATCATTATTGGCTAGCAACCCTTCTTGATCCACGTTACAAGGGTAAAGTTGCAGAGCTCATACTGCCTTTGCAGAGGGAGCAGAGGATGAAATATCTCCAGGATGGCGTGAAGAAAAATTTGTGTAACACCTTTCCAGACACTGCGAGGTTACCAATTCCTGCACAGTGTGTTTCTGTGGCTTTGTTCGGTCAGAGGAAGAGCGGTGGAGAAGGTGGCCGCCTGACCTATGCCTTTAAAAATGTATTTAGTCCTCAGCGCCCAGGGTTGTTAGGTCTAAGCAACCATCGGCAGCGTTTGCATCATATCGTGCAGGATTATCTAGGGGCAACGGCAGACTTCGAGACCTTTCCAACTCAGCATCCACTGGGTTACTGGGTCTTGAGGATGGACCACTGGCCAGAACTTGCTTAATATGCAATCGAGCTACTGGTCCGTCCTGCATCCAGCACACTTTCTGAACGGACATTCAGTGCTGCTGGAGGTTTTGTGATGTATAAAAGAGTGCGCCTGTCTACAGACTCCGTTGACAGGCTGACATTTATCAAAATGAATCAGTCCTGGATCAATAGCAGCTATCAAGCCCCCGATGTTGATGTAACTGATTTAATTTGCTAGGGATCTGGGATCCCTTGAAGACTGCCTATACTACCTATCCTATTCCTGAATTATGATTATGCTAGCTTCCAACAATATTTTTGGTTTAGGGTACCACTAACACCCAAGGCCCAATTTTTACACACCTGTTTGACAGGTACACGTAATTTCATTTTTTTAAATAATTTTTAACAGCAAGAGTAACTGTGAGGGGTTACAGTGTTCAGGCATCAGTTGGGATGGGCGAACGGTTTGGGCTGAGTATAAGTTTGGCCTGAACATCGCCCATTCAGGTACTCGCCTGACACCCGAACTTTCCGGGCACTTAGTGGAATGTTCGCCTGCTGAGCGCACAGTCAATAGGCTGTTAAGGCTTCCCCGCTGAGAGCTGAATTTAAAAAAATAATTGTAAAAAAAAGAATGTACATTTAAAAAATTGGGGGAAAAAACGGTGTGCGGAGACCCTTTGGGTCTGGTATGGATTTTAACCACTTCCTCAGTACCTGAGTACCTGTTTCCAGCCCATTAGACTATCCGAGTACCTATCTGCAGCATATAAGAGTACACGAGTACCTGCAGCCCATGCCTCATAGAATATACGTTTGGGCTCTTTTCTTTCCAAAATGAGGTCATTTTGTGGATAATTCCACTGTCCTGGTGCTCCAGGACCTTCAAAAGTGCGATAGGTAGGAATTAAATAAGATGTGTAGATGTGTATCGCAAAAATAAAAAATCCAGTGATGATTAAATACCACCAAAAGAAAGCTCTATTTGTGTAAAAAAATTATAAAAATGTTGTTTCGGTACAGTGTTGCATGACTGAGTAATTGAGGTAAGAGCACTGAAAGCTGCAAATTGGTCTGGGCAGGAAGGGGGTGAAAGTGCAGACAGAATTAAGAAAAAAAAACTGGGTGGGGTCCCCCCAAAATCCATACCAGACCCTCCAGGTCTGGTATAGATTTTAAGGGGAACCCCATGCCAAAATTTTTATTTAAAAATGATGTGGGGTCCCCCCAAAATCCATGCTAGACCCTTATCCGAGTTATGCAGCCTGGCAGGCCAGGAAAGGGGGCGAGTGAACCATACCAGGCCACTTGTCCTCAACATGGGGAGGGTGCTTTGAGGTGCAGACGGGGCTTATCAGAATCCGGAAGCCCCCTTTAAGATGGGGCCCCAGATCCTGCCCCCCCTAAGTGAATGGTTATTGGGTACCCCTACCCATTCACCAAAAAAGTCAAAAAGTAATAACCACAGGAAACAGTTTTAGATAAGTTCTTTATTAAATAAAAACATATAGTGTCCCTTGATCTAAGCCATCGTCAATCTTGTCGCCTGCAAAAATAAAAAAAAAAACACTGTCACCTCTTGGAAGGCCTCTGGCGTCTGCCTCCTCTCTGTTTTGACAGCTCTTATATAGGAAAGGGGCGGAGCCATCGGCTATATTATCTGGGGGCACTGCCCCCTACTGACATCACGTGACGTCATAAGGGGGCGATGACACTGGGTGGCGTAACCGGGTGCCCCCGCCCCTTGCCTATATAAGAACTGTCAAAGCAGAGAAGTGGCCTTCCAGGAGGCAGAGCGTTATTTTTCCCTATTTTTCAGGTCAGGTGGGCGACGTGATTGACGATGGTTTACATCGAGGGACACTATTTTTTTTTTATTTTTTAATAAAGGACTTGTCAAAAACAGTTTCCTGTATCTCTTACTTTTTGATACCCGATACCCATTCACATACCCATTTACATGGGGGGCAGGATCTGGGGGCCCCCTTGTTAAAAGGGGCTTCCATATTCCAATAAGCCCCCACCCGCAGACCCCGACAACCACAGCCAGGTTGTCAGGAAGAGGCCCTTGTCCCCATCAACATGGGGATAAGGTGCTTTGGGGTGGGGAGCGCAGAGCCCCCCAGCCCTAAAGCACCCACCCCCCCATGTTGGATATGGTTCAGCACTCGCTCATCCCCCCTTTTTCCTGGCCTGCCAGGCTGCATGCTCGGATAAGGGTCTGGTATGGATTTTGGGGGGACCCAACAACATTTTCTTTTTAAATTTTGGTGTGAGGTTCCCCTTACAATCCATACCAGACCTGAAGGGCCTGGTATGGACTGGGAGGAACCCTACACCATTTTTTTTTTTTTTTTTTTTTACATTTTTTTAAATCTGTATTGCCAGGAGCCGGCAATACATTACAGCCAAAACTCTTTGAATGACAATTGCGCGGTCGTGCGACGTTGTACCCAAACAAAATTGACATCCTTTTCCCCCACAAATAGAGCTTTCTTTTGGTGGTATTTGATCACCTCTGCAGTTTTTATTTTTTGCGCTATAAACAAAAAGAGAGCAACAATTTTGAAAAAAGAACAGTTTTTTTTACTTTTTCCTATAATACATATCCAAAAATAAAAAATAAAATAACAAATTTATTCATCAGTTTAGACCGATATATATTCTTCTACATATTTTTGGTAAAAAAAATCGCAATAAGCATATTTTGATTGGGTTGCGCAAAAGTTATAGCGTCTACAAACTGTGGACATTGGTTTATGGCGTTTTTGTTATTTATATTTTTTTACTGGTAATGGCGGTGATCTGCGTTTTTTATCGGGTCTGCGATATTGCAGCGGACTTGTCTGACGTTTTTGACACTTTTTTGGGACCAATGACAACTATACAGCGATCAGGTCTAAAAATAGACACTGATTACTGTATAAATGTCATTGGCAGGGAAGGGGTTAACACTAAGGGGGCGATCAAGGGGTTAAATGTGTTCCCTGTATTTGTTCTAACTGTGTGGGGGCGGGGCTGACAGGGACATAACAGATCTAACTGATCCCGATCACAGGGATCTGTAGATCTGTCATGCCCCCCCTCACAGAGCGGGGAACCGCTGTGTTTACATCGGCGGTTCCCCGTTCTGGCTCTCTGTGAAGGGATCGTGGGTCTCCGGCGGGCATCGAGTCCGTGCGGCGGCTGCGAGAGCGTGCCTGGAGCGCGCAAAAGGGGAGGACGTCTATTGACGGCCTACCGGCAATTCAGATCAGCGCTGTAGCCGTCAATCGGCTATAACGCGGCTCTAAAGTGATTAAATTACATTTTTTTCCTTTATAAATGTCATTATTGCTGCAGCATATTCTATACATCGTACAGATCCATCACATTACAGCCAGACTATGGGGGCCCCCATGCATGATATTTACCCACTTCAATACTATGCACTTAGAAGACTTTCCTACCAGACCAATTTTCAGCTTTCAGTGCTGTTGCGCTTTGAATGACGATTGCGCGGTCGTGCGACGCTGTACCCAAACACATTTTTTGTCATTTTGTTCCCACAAATAGAGCTTTCTTTTGGTGGTATTTGATCACCTCTACAGTTTTTATTTTTTGCACTACAAATAAAAAAAGACCGAAAATTTTGAAAAAAAAATCTGTTTCTGTCACAAAACTTTGTAAATAAGTAAATTTTCTCCAACACTGATGGGCACTGATGAGGCTACACTGACGGGCACTGATGAGGCAGTACTGATTGGCACTGATGAGGCGGCACTGATGAGGTGGCACTGATGATGAGACACTTATATGCAGCAATGATGAGCACTGTTAGGCAGAACTGATAAGCAGCACTGATGGGCACTGATAGCTGGCACTGATATGCGGACACTGATAAGTGGCACTGGGCACTGATAGGTGGCACTTATGGGCACTTATAGGTGGGCACTGGTAGGTGGCACTGATATGTGGCACTGGTACACACTGATAAGGGCACTGGTATGCACTGAAAAGGGCACTGGTGGGCAGAGCCCCTTACCTGGTGGTCTAGGATGGTCTCCCGGTGGTCCAGATCGGCTCCCTGGTGGTCCCTGGTCGGCTCCCTGGTGGTCCTGGGTGGGCACATCCCTGGTGGGATAGAAGGGAAAGAAAGAAGTGGAATGTTATGCAATGGCCAAGTCAATCACCTGACCCGAATCCGATTGAGCATGCATTTCACTTGCTGAAGACAAAACTGAAGGGAAAATGCCCCAAGAACAAGCAGGAACTGAAGACAGTTGCAGTAGAGGGCTGGCAGAGCATCACCAGGGATGAAACCCAGCGTCTGGTGATGTCTATGCGTTCCAGACTTCAGGCTGTAATTGACTGCAAAGGATTTGCAACCAAGTATTAAAAAGTGAAAGTTTGATTTATGATTGTTAATCTGTCCCATTACTTTTGGTCCCTTAAAAAGTGGGAGGCATGTATACAAACTGTTGTAATTCCTACACCGTTCACCTGATTTGGATGTAAATACCCTCAAATTAAAGCTGAAAGTCTGCAGATAAAGCACATCTTGTTCGTTTCATTATAAGAATTGTGTCGATGTCCCAATATTTATGGACCTAACTGTATGTTTTCAACTAGTAAGGTTCTTTCTAAACAAACTCCAGAAAATTAGATTCAGAAATTACCAAATATTAATTATAGAATACAACATTGACTGATACATATATTATTATTATTATTATTATTACTATACAGGATTTATATAGCGCCGACAGTTTGTAGTTGTTAGGTGGAGGCAGGATAGCCCTCTCTGAAGAGAAAAGTTTTCAGGGATTGCCTAAAAGTGGATAGATTTGGAGCTGGCCTGACAGATTGGGGTAAGGAATTTCAGAGGATGGGAGAGGCTTGGGAGAAGTCCTGGAGGCGAATATGGGAGGAGGTGATGAGGGAGCTGGAGAGCAGGAGGTCTTGGGAAGAACAAAGAGGATAATTAGGTTGGTATTTTTAGACTAGGTTAGTGATGTAGTTGGGGCAGAGTTGTGGATGGCTTTGTAACTTATTGTTAGTATTTTGAATTTAATTTGTTGGCTGAGTGGCAGCAAGTGGAGGGATTGGGGTAGCAGACACTGAGCGGTTGTAAGGTGAATGAGTCTGGCAGCAGCATTCATGATGGACTGAAGGGGGGATAGTCTATTTATAAGTAAGCCAACCAGGAGAGAGTTGCAGTAGTTGAGGCGAGAGATAACCAGGGAGTGAATTAGGAGCTTTGTGGTGTCATTGGTTAGGAAAGGACGTAGTTTAGAGATGTTGCGGAGATTGAGGCGGCAAGCCTTAGAAAGTGATTGGATGTGGGGCCAAAAGGAGGGTTCCGAGTCCAGGATAACACCTAGCACCCTGGCATATGGGGATAGGTGGATGATTGTGCCATTGCTCTTGACAGAGAAATCAGGGGAAGAGGCACATGGGGGAGAAAATATTATGAGCTCGGTTTTGGACAAGTTCAGTTTGAAGAAGTGGTGTGACATCCAGACACATATGTCTGTTAGTAAGTTAGTGATGCGTGGGGAGACTGATGTAGTGAGCTGAGGAGTGGAGAGATAGATTTGGGTGTCGTCAGCGTAGAAATGATATTAAAAGCCGTGGGAGGCTATCAGCTGACCCAGGGAAGAGGTGTAGATTGAAAATAAGAGAGGTCCAAGAACAGAACCTTGGGGGACCCCAACGGAGGATGGAAGAAGAGAGGATGAGGTAGAATTGTAAGTGACACTGAAGGTGCGTTGGGATAGGTAGAATCAGAGCCACCGAAGAGCACAGTCACAGAGACCGAGGGAGTAAAGGAGAGCGTGGTCAACTGTATCAAAGGCAGCTGAAAGGTCCAGAAGTAGGAGTACAGAATAGTGTCCATTGGTTTTTGCGGTTAGTAGGTAATTTGTGAGTTTTAGAAGAACAGTTTCTGTGGAGTGTTGAGGGTGAAATCCAGATTGTAGGGGATCAAGAAGGTTATTCTTAATTAGGTGATCACTCAGTTGGTTGTAGACCAGGCATTCAAGGAGTTTAGAGGAAAAGGGGAGAAGGAGATAGGACGTAGATTGTTAAGATTGGTAGGGTCCAAGGATGGTTTTTACTAAGCATGGGGGTGACCAATGCATGTTTTAGAGCTTTGGGGGAGATGCCAGAAGAGAGGGAGAGATTTAAGATGTGAGTTAGAGAGTGTAGGATAGAGTCAGAGGGTGACCGTAGTAGTTGAGAGGGAATAGGGTCCAGGGGACAGGTGGTTAGGTGGGCGTTAGAAAAGAGTTCAGCAACTTCATCTATAGTAGCAGGTTTGAATTAGGGGAGTGTCGATTGTACCAGTTGACATGGGGTGTTAACTGGGGGAGATACCTGTAGAGTGGAGATTTTATCACGAATTGCATCAATCTTGGTTTTGAAGTGATTAGCAATCTCCTGGGCAGTGAGTGAGTTAGAGGGCAGAGGCAGTGGGGAACGAAGTAGAGAGTAGAAGGTAGAGAAGAGTTGACAGAAACTGGATGAGAAGGTGTTAATAAGAATGGTAAAATAGGTCTGATTGGCGGTGAGGAGGCAAGAATTGTATTTTTGGAGGGCAGATTTGTATTGATTGAAGTCTTTGAGAGACTAAGTCTTGTGCCACAGACGCTCAAGAGCACGGCTGCGTTTTTTGAGATTTCTGATGTCATATATCATCTGCTCACAATGCTTGGCAAAAGCAGGCTCAAAGATGATGCTGATTTGTTAGAATTTTGGATTTTTGTTAATAAAAATATAGGTTAATCCAGTGGGTGGCAGGTTTACTCAAGCACAAATGTTGTCAGGTAATAATATCACAATTTAGCATGGTTATGTATCCATTAATAAGTCCTACAATGTATTTTCAGTAGTACCTGAATTTGCCCTTGGATTAGCCCCTGTAGTACCAAGACATCAGTATTCAGTAAAAGCATGGAAAGGTGAATGCTTCAACTCAATCAGATTATATCATATTATATATTGTAGTGGAAACTAGCTGACTGAGGAGGGGAGCAAATGACTGATCTAATCAATTTGTTCTTGACCCTTTACTATTTAATCATGGGCTGGGGTCTGCCTGAGATTGCTTGACCCAGCTGTATTGCTTTAAAGTGTATGTTACATACTCCTGATATGTCTGTTGTACCATGTACCTGTGGTTAAAAAAAAAAGTATCCTGTTCTCTTTGTGTGAAATACTATGTGTTTCTGCCAGTCACCCTGCTTTCCTAAATCAAACTGACCACACTAGACATGACAGCACATCCATTTCAGAGTGGTCCGTTTTTCTAACTGTGCTGGGAGCACAGCCTGCCTGTCCTTCAGCAGCCAAGACTTGTGCTGACACACCTCCTGCACAGTTCTTCACTGGGGAGATCAGAGTATTGTTATTTTTCTGCCTCCTACTAACACACCCCCTGCAGTCTACACCCCGGATTTTTAGGAAGCTGAGAACAGAGGTGATCACTTATGTGTAATGTTTTTATATTTATACACAAATGTTTTGCCTTGCATTTCTATTAAACTGAATGGGTTGTTTTACAAGGTGAGGGCACACATATGTATACTTTAACTGCAGTAAAGGAAAGCCAAGTCAGAATCTGGTTGCACTAGAAAACTAAATGAAAATACTTTTTGACAGGTAAGACAGTTTACAGATATTGTTCTCCTTTAAATTTATTTTTGGCTACCACCTGGGATCACAAGCCTCAAACAAAGTGATCCCTGACCATCGACCTAAGAAACATGGGCAATGAAGATTCCCAAGAGGTTAAAACCATGCTTATGCCCCAAATCCAAGCTTATTTAAAATGAATAAATATCAACACATTTCAAAATAAAAATTTTGCATTTTTGCAATATTTGCAGCTTTTCACTGCAATACTTAGACGCTATCCCCAGCAGACACTCTGCTCCATTGTCAATCCTATTTGAGATTGAATGATGCCTAATGTCCATTAACCCAGTTACTGTTTTAAAGTATTATAACAAAATATTTGAAGTGCTTTGATATCATTAAAATAAACAATACAGCACCTGTGCGTCTGAATGTAGGCTTTGGCTGGACTGGTTTGGTCAATTGAATATTGATTTACCATTTTTCCTGTTGCTTAACTGAGTCCGTACGGGTGCCAATACATTATCATTATTGCTCAACTAATCTTACCAAAGTTCGGCTATGTAGACAAATTTGGTCTTGGGCTTTATTCATTTGGATAAATTATTACCCAGATTAGCTGCAAGGTTAAACTGTATGACAGGAAATTGTACCCAAAGCAGGATACCGCCCAAGACACAAGTGCCAAAAATGTTAATTGTTCATGCATAGGCTACAAATAACAAATGGATTATCACAGCACCAGAACACCCAGAATACAATTCTAAAAAAAACTTTCTTTTTGATGACAGCTTGAAGGTTTGTTCTTCACTAATTATTGGAATTACACATGGAAAAGGTCTGAGAGCATAGGCTTTTTGCACAATGATCCCTCCAGAAATGGCAGAGCAGATTCAGGGTGGACATACCACCAGCTGCACAGCTGAAATCATGGGACCCATTTAAAGTAGAAAAAAAAAATAAAAAGCCATTCTGCAAAAAAGGAGTTATAATACTAGTCCTGCCCCAATTGATTCTAATCATTGCTCTCTTGCAGATCTACATCAGCTTTGAATCCTTTCACGTGGAGCATAGTCCGCTCAGATCAGCAGCGGATCCGTGAGCTGATCCTCTGCTGCATAAGGCTCGATTCACATCAATACATTTTGCTTTTCAGAGTATTTTCACTGTTTTTTGCTGTGCTTTCTGTGTTTTTGCCACGATTTGCGTTTTTTTATATTTAATTTTTCTTTATAAATTTTTTTTTTTTTTGGGGGGGAAATGTTGTTGCTAGGCAGATTTAAAACGCAAATCACTGCAAAATTGCGGCAAAATAGCCATAAAAACACTGTAAAAAAGCAGCACTTGCGTTCTTCATGCTTGCCCATTGAAGTCTATTACATGCAAAACGCTGCTTTTTGCATGAAAAAAAGTCCCAGACCCTTTCCAAAAATGCAGAGACACAAAAAAGCATTGATGTGAACATGTTCCATAGGAACCCATGTTAAAAAAATTCCCTGCATTGCTGCAAACTGCAAAATGCATCAAAAAATGCACTAGTGTGAATGGAGCCTAAGACCCCTTTCACACTGAGGTGCTTAAAAACTGCCCATCAAACATTGGGCGCTTTTGCGGCACTTTTCAATCGCTTTTCAATCGATTTTGAGGCGTTAGCGGTGCGCTTTTTAAAGTCACATGATTCAAAGGAACCATTTTGCAGCGTTTTTTAAAGCGATTTTCGTGCGTTTTTCAGGCGCTTTTGAAGCACTTCCCATTCATTTCAATGGAGAGGGGCGTTTTTGAGGTGCCTTTTTAAACGCTCCAAACATGCTCCAAAGATGCTGCTTGCAGGACTTTTTTCAGCGCCCCGTCAGTGCACCGCCCCAGTGTGAAAGCATCCATTGCTATTAATGGGAAGCAGTTCTCATGATCTTTTCAGGCGCTTTTTTTTTGCGCGAAAGCGCCTCAGTGTGAAAGGGGTCTGATGGCCCGTACACACGGTCCACGCGATTCGAGAGCCGATTTCCAATTGTCGTCTAACAGAAGTTGGCTGGCAAGACTAGAAAACTTTTGTTGGCCAACAAGGTATCGGCTGAACAAACAAAAGTTGGAAGTGCAAACACGCATGCTCGGAATCCAGGAAGTGTTCGGTCGTGTAAACCTGCGTTCCTAATTCACAAATCACATTCACCTAAACTTCCTCATTATACTCTCGTAGCACGTCACTACGTTCCCCTTGATCGGATGATTACAAGACTACCGCCAGTACGCTAGACAAAACAGCCGACAGCCTATTTGGACAAAAGTTGGACGTGCGGTCGTACGATAATCGGCATGTGTGTATGAGGCTTAAGAGTTGAAGAGTCTAGATGTCAATTTTTTATATCCGTGCCCAGCCAGTTTGTGCCCGGCACACATGGGCAGACCCGTGACAGCCCTGTGGATGGCTTTTTGTAAATGGACTTCATTGTCCGTGTACATAAGGCAATATCTGATCCACCACGTTTAGGTCTGCAAAAATGGAAAAGGACACAGTCTTTTTCTTTTTTTTTTCTGGACCTGGATGGGCTCGGAGGTAGTCAAATTGAAATGGCCGTTTGCATCTGGCTGTCCATAGGGCTGCGGAAATTATTAAAAGAAAGAGGTCACACTGGCCTAGTGCATTATCCAACAAGTATTTATTTAAAATAGGTAACAATAAAATCTACTCACAGACAAAAGTGATAAAAGTGCTCATCAAGCCACAACGTGTGAATAGACACTCCCAGATCGCCTGGAACCACCAGTGTGGGGGGTGGGGGGCCTAGCCTAGGTTCCTGCTTGCTGACACGTTTCAAAGGAAAGTTCAGCTATATAAACCTTTGCTAATAAAGCAGCCACACATAGCGTGAGAGCTGAGGCCCCTCCCTGAGGGAGGATGAAAAGAAGGGGCGGGCATGAAAAGGGGAACCCTACATGGAAAAGTGCAGATATGGTGCCATCAGGCAGTGATGATGACAACCCAGTAAAGTGCAAAAAAATAAATACATATATATTTTTGAAAAAAAAAAATCACATAAAAATACATTGCACATAATGTGGATGTATAGAAGGAAAAGAAAAAGGAATACCGACCATCCATGATGGAGACTGAAATGGGTTAGGCAGAGCAATGCTAAACTCCTTAACCCCGTGCTGTTACAGTCCCAGCTGAGACCCAGGAGATTCGGAGTGTGTTCAAAAAGGCGCGGTCCATAGGGCTGCATTGGGGTTCCGATCAGGTCTGCCTGAAAAACTGACAGGCCAACCTGATCAAAAAGACTGCAAAGTAGAGATTTGGTGCTGCAGCCCACTAAGTGCAAATTTACAAGAAAAAAAGCTCTGCGTGTGCCCGGACCAAAGCCATACAAACTGCCAGGTAAGAGGCCGGCAACTAGGTGTAATATGTTCATAAAATCAAATTTATTATAAATACATCAGGAGTACAAAAAGTCCAATGCAGAGAAGGTTGACACATTTCAGCCCAGGTGATACAGATCTGATCAGAAAGCCTGTATAAAAGGGCACTTTAGCTTCTGATGCTACCCAACTAGTGTTGAGCGAACCCGGACTGTAACGTTCGGGTCCGTACCGAACTTTCGGGTGTCCGTGGCACGGACCCGGACCCGGACATTTCAAAAATCGTTCGGGTTCGGTAGTCTTCGATTTCACGGGAAAATATGTCCGAAAGACTAGTCTAGACATAGTGGACCCGACTTTACACAGTTGGAAGAGACGTAACCTGAAAAACATGAGGACTACATAAATATTATTTAAACTAAAATACTTGTATAATGTGGATCAACGGCCGGAGAATGGACCGTCAAACATACCGAAACCAGGCCCGTGTGCGTCTCGAAAAAAAGAACATTTAAACGTGAATCACCCGACGTCGTGGTTTAGAGATGAAACGTCAGAAAAACTAGTCCAACCGGACAGTCAAAAAGTCCGTCTGGACTAGCCTTGGGGTTACGTCGGGATACCTGGCGCGGAAAAACTTGTGTGAG
>BLSH010065604.1:1641235-1687888 GCA_018402905.1 Glandirana rugosa
TTTTAGTTTATTTTTTTACCCTTCCCCCTACCTACATCTCATCCTCGGGTCACGGCCTAGTCAACCTCTAGGCTCCTACTCTACATCCATCCCCCTTCCCATTTTTTTATTTGATTTTAATTTATTTTCCCTATCCCCATTTATTTGTAGGGCACTTGCCCTAGTTTGAAGATGATTTTAGAACAGTTATATGGCTTCTACCGTTAATTAATACTTTTCAGACACAGTTTGAAGATGAACCACATTCATCTCCATTTTTGCATTTTTTATGTTTTTATTTTTTTAAAAATATTTAAAGTTATTTCCCTGTCCCCATTTTTTTGTAGGGCGCTTGCCCTACCCTTACCCCCATTTTACTTCCTTTTGCAGCCCTCTGGGGCTTTCCAGGACTTTCCTACAGCCATTTTTGTGCCTAAAAGTTCGGGTCCCCATTGATTTCAATGGGGTTCGTTGTCCGTGCGATCGTTCGGGTTCCGTCCGGACCCGGACCCGGACTTTGTCCCGAAGTTCGGACGGACCAGCAGAACCCGAACTTCCAGGTGTTCGCTCAACTCTATACCCAACTACAGCTTAAAAAGGACACAGTAGTGATGCAGTGACTGGAAGGAAGAACCACAGTGCCCTGTAGTGAGTGCAGGCATCTGACACACCAAGAAGAATCGGATGCTGAAGATTATTCCGTGAGCCTTATTATTATGACCCTGAAGGACAGCGGAGACCAGAGTCACTGGCAGCAGCATTGGTGGCTCCTTATGATTAGTGAAGCAAGTCCTTTGGGAAATTGGATGTGCTTAACAACATTGCTCTTGCTTTTGAGAGAATAGCAGAGTACACCATTTAGTGCATGTTTGAAAACCAATATATTTTTCTGGGGTAATAAAAAGAAACAACAGTGTTTGAATGGAACTTTAACACGATCTTTAGATGTTAATCTCCTTCGGATTATAAGGACATGGTATAACATTTAAATGTTAGGATTAAACATAGGATGTGATATCAAAGAGAAAATTATATAGACTACCTGCATATCTTCTTGGCTGGTTTAGGCCTTTCAAGTAATATTATTGTTTCTTTACAGTTTATCTTTTTATAAATGGAATGACTTTAAGTTTACTTAGAAATATCGTGTTGGCTTTATTGAAAATGGTTTGGGTCCATCCAACATAGTTTGAGGCAAGCTTCTCTGAGTATAACCTTTATGTGATAAGAAAAAAGCTATTTCTAGTGTTAGCAATGTGCTTGGACATGAGAAAATGTATTGTTTTCACATCAACATACCTGAGAACATTTGAAAATCTGAATTCCTAAGAATGGGGATGGAGTAGGTTGCAGAATAGGGGGTGGATAGGTGAGCAGGGCTAATAGTGACATGCGTAGCGTGCCAATGCGAATGGTATGTGTGGCAAAACTGTGCTAACAATTTGAGGGGCTTAAAACTTGAGCCTACATACAGAGTACAGGAGTCAGAAGTATATAAAGTACATAGTGTAGGGATCCAGGTAGGTTAACATACATAGTACAGGAGTCAGAGATGGGTAACATACAGAGGCGTAACTAGAACCTTCAGGGCTCCAGTGCAAGAAACCATGAAGGGTCCCCTGACCCCAGGCTGGGGCCCTTCCCACTGATCCCGAAGCCCTTTACTCCTGTCGCAGGGTCCTTTATTATGGTTTTGTAGCGGGACACTTTCACATGTTCTGCAGTGGGACCCCTTCTGTCTTGGGGCCGCCCCACAGTGGCAGAACGCCAGGGCCCAGTTGCAAGGATGACCTTTCCTACCCTGGCAGTTCTGCCACAGTTCTGCCCCTGGTGTCAGTAGTTTTTATTTTTGTTGTTTTATCTAGGGGCAGCAGGACCTAGGTCAGTCATAGTTTGTTAGGTTGTTGGGTGTAATTAATACTTTGTTGACCCTCATGGGCTCCTCTGCCCCCTGTCTTCTGGGTCTTATAGTTCTACCTTCTCTGGATCCCTTTCCCCCATTACAGGTCCTCTGCCCCCTCCCACTGACTGGTGTATGGCTCAGGAACAGGAAGGCAGGGCTGGCTCAGTGATGGGGGTGGGGTTACCAATCTCTAATCCCTTCTCCAATGACAGATCCTCTTTACCCCTCCCACTGGCCAGTGGGAGGTTCAGGGACAGGAGGGCAGATCAGGCTCAGTGACAGGGGGCATGGTTACCAGTCTCTAATTCCTTCCCCCGTGATAGGTCCTCTTTACCCCTCTCATTGATGGGTATAAGGCTAAGGGACAGGAGAGAGAGTGGGTTCAGTGATGGGGGGGCGGGGTTACTAGTCTCTTAATCCCCTCCCCCATGACAGGTCCTCTTTCCCCCTTCCACTGATTGGTATATGGCTCAGGGACAGAAGGGCAAAGCAGGCTCAGGGACATGGCACGGGGTTACAATTAACATACCAGTCTGGCTCATGCCTACTCCCCCCATGCTGTCACTGTCCAGGGTGGGCAGGGGGGCTGCTGTTTGCTCCTCTCCTGTACTACAACACTGTCACATTTCACTCCCCACCCCCTCCAATGCTTCCTCGCACCATGCTGGGTACTATGGATTTCGGCACAGGGGAGCTGCATGGGCACCCTGGGGCATGGGGTCACAATTGATACCCCCGAGACCCCTATAGCTATGCCCCTGGTAACATACATAGTGCAGCGGTCTGGGGTGAGTAACATATATAGTGCAGCAGTCTGGTGTGCAACATACATAATGCAGGGGTTAGGTTCTGAAATGTACAGGGTGTGGAGGTCAGGTGTGTGCAACATACATAGTTTAGGAATTTTATAAAATGTTATACAGTACAGCGCACATCACCCCCTGTGATTCCTTTCGCCACCATCTTTTATACATAGCACAGCAGTACCACCTATGTACATACATGCACATATATACAACATACAGTACATACACATTACATACATATACTTATTGGATACAACATACATACTCATGCATACAAAAACAAACACCTCTTTGGTGACATCTGAAGTCCCTGGTGTCATTGCTCCTCCTGGTGATGTTTGTTCCCCTCAAGGGGCAGCTCACTCCCTCCCAGTCCACTAAGCTCTGGCTCCTGCATAGGCACAGCTCCTCCTCCTCCCCCTCTCTCTGCCTCTCCTGGTATTCACCCAGCAACCAGAGTTAAATTTCAGTATTGCTGGGTCAAATACCAGCAAGTTCCCAGCTATGCACAAGGCATGATATAAACAATGCAGATCTCCATCCTGACAGGGGGTAAGGGATGGATTTTGTGTTCCTGCAAAACAGGGAATAAAATCCATCTCTTCCCCTAGTAAAAGCACCTAACACAGTACACAAAAACACTGGCTAGGCACACAGCTAACCCTTTGATCGCCCTAGATATTTAAGCCCTTCAAAGCCAGTGTCATTAATACAGTGACAGTGAATATTTTTAGCACTAATCACTATATTAGTGTCAAACGTGTCAGTTAGTGTCCGATTGTCCGCCGCAATATCGCAGGCCCGCTATAAGTCGTCGCCATTACTAGTATAAAAAAATAAATAAATAAAAATTCCATATATACTGTATACCATAGTTTGTAGACGCTATAACGTTCACGTAAACCAATCAATATACACTTATTGGGATTTCTTTTACCAAAAACATGTAGCAGAATACATATTGGCCTTAATTTATGAAGACATTTTTTAATTTTTTTATTGGATATGTTTTATAGCAGAAAGTAAAAATTATTGTTTTGTTTTTTTTCAAAATTGTCAGACTTTTTTGTTTATAGTGAAAAAAATCAAAATGCAGTGGTGATCAAATACTACCAAAAGGAAGCTCTATTTGTGGGGAAAAGGACATAAATTTTACTTGGGTACAGTGCTGCCTGACTGCGCAATTGTCAGTTAAAATAATGCGGTGTCGTATCACAAAAAATGGCCTGATCCTGAAGGGGGGTAAATCTTCCGGAGCATTACTTGTGTATGCCACAATTACTTGTATATTGGCATAGTTCTCTGTTACAGTAAAGGTAAAAGATTTGTTTGATCTAAAGAGAAATCAGAGTATCCGTTACAGTAAAGGCAAACAGAAAAATACCATAAACACCTTCTGTTTTTTGGCAAAAAAATGTAAAAACAAACTGGAAATAAAATTAGAAAAGGTAATAGTTAAGTGCAGATCAGAGAAACCATTTATTAAGCAATTATAGCACATCTAGTTTGTTACTTTGCCCCAGAAACATTTACTGCATGGATAGTTTTACTCAAGCAGTGACGTTAAAGAGCAAGACTAAAAGGTAGTGAAGCACATCGGTAGCTTATACTCTGCACTTCTGTGCAATGCTTTTTTTTATTATTTAAACCTTAAGAAGTTCATCCGTTTACTATCTGTGTTAAACAGTGTCAGGTAATGGTCTGATCTTTTAATAACGTGTCCATACACATGAGTGGTTAGATGTTCAGTACCCCAAACATGCACTTGTATAATGCCATGTACTCTATGGGTTTAAAAAAAAAAAGCCAAACTACGTTGTTATGTAATGAATATTAAGCAAATAATAAAGACTCCCTATATGGTTCTAATGAATAATTGCACACACACACTTTAAAGTTACGGTTACTTTTAGACGACAGCTTACAAAAATACCAAAATAACAGGTTTCAACATCCAGTCCAGTGCTCAGCAAGGCCCATGGCCTGCAACCATCTTTTGTGTCACCAAGATTGATGATTGATGGCATCACCTATGAATCTATCTGAAATCCTACTTAGTGCAGCTCTGACTGTTCTTTTATAGTATGTTCAAAGAAAAGAGTCATCAGGCTGTGAATGCACCATAGATTGCCATATATGGAAACATTATAAAAGCTGAACCAAGTACTGTTATCTTGTAGTGCTGCTCACCACTGCTAAATATGTCTCTGTGTTCAGCTGTAACAGTTGATCTGTGACTTCTATTTCTGCACTGCTGATTTTAATTTCTTAAGAAAATGCTAATATATATATATATATATAGTATAAAATGATAACATACATGAGCAGACTCTCTCACAGAATGACTCGTTTTACATAAGAGGCTGTCACCAGGAGGAGAGTCTCTTTTGCTGCATATGCAATCTGATTCAGGAAATCTAAAACAGCCTAAAGCCCTGTACACACGGTGCGACGGTTGTATGAAAATGGGCGTACGACTGCTCGTTGTACGATCATCCGAATGTTACTACGCGCGATTAGCACAGCCGACGTACGACGGTTGTACAACAGAAGTTGTATGAGCAGACTAGAAAACTTTGGTAGTACGACAAGCGCTCATACGACCGTTGTATCGTGTGTACAGAGAAGTTGGTCCAACAAGTTGTACCTGCAAAAACACGCATGCTCAGAAGTCAGGAACGTCCGGAAGTGTCCGTTCGTGTAAACCTATGTTCCAATTTCGCAATGCATATTAGTTCATCTATTGGCAATTGTATTCAAATAGCGAAATGCAGCTCACATTAGCATCTTTTTCAATGGGATAATAATGGAGATGTATTGCTAGTGGTACTAACGTTACAAATGTAATGAAAGACAGTTTTTGTGTAGGGAATATAATTGGCATTATTGTGAATCTCTTTAATTCTATTGAACATATCCCCAATATCATTATTTCTGAAATCTAATTACCAAATTTAAAGTATTATTTGTTCCTTGCTAATTGTTCTAACTTTTCTTTTTAATGTAACTGCCTACTTCAAACCTGTCATTTGACTCCAAAAACATAGGCATGTATTGTTATTTTCATTGTTCTTTATTTTCCAGAATAAATAACATAAATTAAATTAGAAATGCATTTTTTTCTGCAAATTAAATATAACAGAAAAAGTGCTTAACCTAATCAAAATGGGTTAAATAAAAAACAAACTCATAGAATAACAACAAAAATACAGAAAATTAAAGAAACCCATCAATGGGGGTATTGCCCATAATCCCCAGGCCATGGCTGTTGGTGGGGGCCATGGGAACCAAATTGCCACTGGCCAGCATGCTGGTGTGGTGGTTGTGATGGGTGGTGAGATGGTGTAGGTGGTGGAGGTGGAGGCACATTTTCCTGGAGCTCGGTGTACTCTGTAATGAGCCCCCTCTCCCCCTTGAAGAGGATTTACGTCATAAGCTCCTCTGACCTGCTCCGCTGGTAGGGAGTCATTCTTTTTAGTTTAGAAGCTGCATAGGCAGCAAATGACTCCTCCTGGTCGAGATCCCTCTGGAGGATGGCTGTGGCCTGTCGAAAGAATGTGGATGAGCCTTCATCCACATGATGGCTTTTTCTTTTCCTCTACAGTCCAACATGGAGGGGAGGAATTTGTGATCCAGGGACGGCCCAGCGGCTACCGCCTCTATCACCGTCTCTGTGACACTTTCCTGTGTATAAAAAGTGACATTATTTGAATATATTTGTTTGTGTGGGTCATCAATTCAAACAAATGTAGATTTCATTACTGTTGCTAATTGAATAATTAGAAATACAAAACACTAGCATTCTGGTACCAAAATTTGGATTTATCCTAAAAAAGGACTTTAGGCCACAAAATGT
Source organism: Glandirana rugosa (assembly GCA_018402905.1). NCBI lineage: Eukaryota > Metazoa > Chordata > Amphibia > Anura > Ranidae > Glandirana > Glandirana rugosa. Next base: position 1,647,780 of record BLSH010065604.1, read on the forward strand.
GTTTGGATATTGAAACAAATGTGTTAAGGCTCAAATTTTTGCCCAATAAGGTTTAGTTATTAGCATTGTATTCTATCTTTACAATATGTTCAGGGTGGATAGAGATGGCCTGGCCTCAGATGGGTTCCTCAGAAATTGCAGGCTGTCAAAATACCACAGCATTGGTACATAGACATCAGATGCTGCAGCTCCTGACCTATGGGACTCTTGTATTTTTTTTACCCCCCTCCCATATGTCGTCCTCATGTTGGCAGTCTTGTGTCTGACATATTTGTCAGTAGCATCGGGTTTGATCTGCTTGCATAGCTGGACCAGTTGCTCACAAGCTGCCCACCTTTGGGTATCAATAAATTGGGGTAGAAACTCATGGGAGAAGAAGTTGTCACTCATTATGCCTCCAAGACACAAGACAAAGCATCATACAACTTCGTCCGGCATACCCCTAAGCTGGACCCAATCTAGGCCACAATCCAAGCAGTATAGCCCATTCATCCCTATGTAGGCCACAATCCAAGCAGTATAGGCCACTACCCACCTATGGCAGAAGTTCCAGTTGAACCTTCGTTTGCACTAAATAATGAGCGGTTTCCCAAACGTTCATTCTCCCCGCAACGCTCCTACCTACGGCCATTTCCTTGAGCGTTCATTTTGGCTTTATACACTGCGCATGCATACAACTCCGCTCTCAGGTGCGTCGTGAAGCTGGGGCGTGAACGTCTCTCCTATCCGTACCAACTCCACAGAACGATACGATCGGAACGAAAGATGGCGGATTCTCGCAGCAGCAGCCAGTTCAGCGGTGCTGGATCACACAGAAAAGTGAAAGCCACCCCCATGACCAAGGCTGAGATGGTGGACATGGTGAGCATTATGGAAGCCCACGATTATGACTGCTTGAGGGAGAATTATGAAAGGCCTAACAGCCATAAAGATTTTATTTTATAGCGGGTCATAAGCCAGCTGTCTCGGAAACATGGGGTCCAGCGGTCAAAGGATCAGCTCTGCAAATGGTGGTCGGACCTAAACCCCCAGGAGCAAGATCAGTGGCACCGGCTCCATCAAGTCCTGGAAAAAAGTAAGCAATAGTTTTCTGTAAGCAATATGTATATGTGTAAATTAGGTGTCTGAATCTGTTCTTGGTAAAAGTAGCTAGGGAGAATTATAGGTGAGTTTTTGAACTCTTTGTATGCCTTGAGCTTACAAATTTTAATTTCAAACTAAAGCATATATGAAGAATAGAATTTTATACTGTTTTTAGACATTCCTTTAGCTTTTGCACTTATGTTGTTTATATATTTTTCAACAGGGAAACAGAAAAAACAAGGGGCCCACCCCCCCGAAAGGGACTAAGGGAGTCTCCCACCCCTGGCCCGTCAGCTGAGGCGGAATCCAGGTCATCTTCACACCTGGAACGTAAGTGCAAAATGAAACAATACAAATTGAGCCACAAACAGGGGTGCTGCTAGGTGGGCAAAAGGGCGGGGGATTCAGGCCTAAATTAAAGGATAAGTGTCACTTTGCTGGCTGCTGACTGGTTCATCAATACATCAATTAATACAGCCTTGCTAGTGCAGACATGGGGAGAGGATAGCCCCCAGTGCTGGAAGTCACGCAAATGCTTATGATGAATATCAGACAGCCCACATCCCATAGGAGCGAGGGGGGGGACAGCTGTAGGAGTTTACCAATGTTGGCCCTTGTCAAGTCTTCGGCCCGTGGAAAATGGCATCATCGTCCCTTTGTTGTTGGTTTTTGGCAGAAAATCCTCCCAACCCCAGGCAAATCGGGCATCCCAGCCCAAGTGCAAGGTTGGTCAACTAGAAAAATCTATAAAAATGTATGTGTTGAACCTGTTGTGACTTTGGGATGCTTAATGAATGTTGTATTTTTATTTTTTAGAGGAAATGGAATCCCAACAGTTGCCCCAACATCCTGATTTCGAAAGGTAAGAAGCTGGGGGAGAGCCTGTTGTTTGCCCTTGTAAGTACTATTCTAATATTGCTTCTTGTGTATTCACATGTCTGTTGTTACATGGGACAGCAGACAGCAGTTAATAATAAAGACAAACACACCCTGTTTCCTTTGCTCTAAAGCAGGGGTAGGCAACCTTTGAGGGATGGAGATCTACCTGGACAATATTGAAGAGATCAAAGATCACCGGGGAGCAGCGCCTCCCCCCCCCCCCCTTTTTTTTTTTAAGAAACTAGCAAGCTCTCCATAAAAAGTAAGACAGTATTAAAAACATAGAGAAACTTACTAAAACTAATGTCACTGTAAAAATACAAACTTAGCCTACCATAAACGTTAGCTTCAGTGAGAAACTCTGCTTTCACTTTCATTCACAATTTGTTTCATGTCTGGGGAGAAATTGATCATCCCCACAAGTCTGATGCCTGAGTTCATTGTGAAAGCAGAAGATCTGGTACTGCAGGCTGATTTTCTTGACCAATTTCAGGCCTGACTATTTGCTCTGATCAGGTCAGTAGCATGTAGAGCAGTGTACAGAGGTCAGTATGATGTAGGACAGTGTACAGGGGTCTGTAGTATGTAGGGCAGTGTACAGAGGTCAGTAGTATGTAGGGCAGTTTACAGAGGTCAGTAGAATGTACAGCAGTGTACAGAGGTCAGTAGTAGGTAGGCCAGTGTACAGGGGTCTGTAGTATGTAGGGCAGTGTACAGAGGTCAGTAGAATGTAGAGCAGTGTACAGGGGTCAGTAGTATGTAGGGCAGTTTACAGGGGTCAGTAGTATGTAGGGCAGTGTACAGAGGTCAGTAGTAGGTAGTGCAGTGTACAGAGGTCAGTAGTAGGTAGGGCAGTGTACAGAGGTCAGTAGTAGGTAGGGCAGTGTACAGAGGTCAGTGGTATGTAGGGCAGTGTACAGAGGTCAGTGGTATGTAGGGTAGTGTACAGATGTCTGTAGTATGTAGGGCTGCGTACAGAGGTCAGTAGTAGGTAGGGCAGTGTACAGAGGTCCTTGGTATGTAGGGCAGTGTACAGAGATCAGTAGTATGTAGGGCAGTGTACAGGGGTCAGTGGTATGTAGGGCAGTGTGCAGAGGTCTGTAGTAGGTAGGGCAGTGTACAGAGGTCAGTAGTAGGTAGGGCAGTGTACAGAGGTCAGTAGTATGTAGAGCAGTGTACAGGGGTCAGTGGTATGTAGGGCAGTGTACAGAGGTCTGTAGTAGGTAGAGCAGTGTACAGAGGTCAGTGGTATGTAGGGCAACTTACAGAGGTCTGTAGTATGTAGGGCGGTGTACAGAGGTCTGTAGTATGTAGGGCGGCGTACAGAAGTCGGTAGTATGTATGGTAAGGGTCGGGAGGGCATGGTACAGGTCAAGAGGGCAAGCTATATGAGGGGGTCAGGGTGCACGGTACGGGGGGGTCAGGAGAGTATGGTACTGGGAGATATGGAGGGCACAGTACAGGGGTATCAGGAGGGCTGGGGTCTCAAGAGGGCATGGCACTGGGGGTACAGGATTTATGGTTTTGGGGGTATCAGGAGGGCTGGGGGACAAGAGGGCATATTATTGGGGCACAGGAGGGCTGCGGGTGCAGGAGGGCATGGTATTGGGGGGGCTATGCGAACAGGAGGGCATGGTGTTGGGGGGGGGTCAAGAGGGCTGGGGGGGCGGGAGGACATGTTATTAGGGGGGACCAGGAGGGCTGGGGGGACAGGAGGGTATGTTATTAGGGGGATCAGGAGGGCTGGAGGGACAGGGGGGAATCAGGAGGACAGGGGGGACAGGAGGGCATGTTATTAGGGGGATCAGGAGGGCTGGGAGGACAGGAGGGCATGTCGTTGAAAGGACAGGAGGGCATGTCATTGGGGGGGACAGGAGGGCTGAGGGGACAAGAGGACTGGAGTGTACAGAATGCAGAGTGATGCAGGGATCGCACAGTGGTGCTGATCCCTGCCAGTGTAACTGCAATCCTCTCACCTCATCTTGGACCGGGGAGCAGGAGGACTGGTGACAAGCGGCGTACAATAGCCATATGAAGCGCTCAAACATGTTCGGAGGAGCCCGAGCTATTCCGGAGGCTTTCCCCGTCCTGCAGCCCCACGTATGCAAGGGGTGGGGGCTGCCTCTGCAGACTGGGGTTGATTGAGCGCGCGCACACGCCGCTCAGAACTCAGGAGCAAGGACCAGGGCGGCAACGAGGAGACGTCTTTGTGGTCTACCTGTCACTTGTCGGTGGTCGACAGGTAACCTGCAATCGACAGGTTGCCGACCCCGATCTAAAGTATGGCCATGGCCTTTATTATTGTTGGCTTTAAAGTGGTTGTAAAGTCGACACCCCCCTCCAAAAAAAAAAAAAAAATGGAAAGCAAAGGCATAATGAGCTATACTTACTAGCTACATACTAGCTCATTATGAAATATTTATCTGTTGGAACTAAGCTGTTGCAGCGGTCTCGGCACACCGATGTGACCGGCGACATCCTTCTTCCGGGTCTGCGGCCCTGTCCAATCACAGTGCGGGCTCCAGCGCTGTGATTGACAGAGCCGCGCTGATGTCACTCCCGCGCATGTGCACGGGAGTCGTCGTTTACGGCACGTCAACAGAAGAAACGGCACCCAGGGCTAACGTGTCACAGCTCAGCCACTGCAGCTCGAGCTGTATCAACCAAGTAAAGGGGAATCGCCACAAGCTTCATACTAAAACTTCACTAGAAAGACTCTGGATAAAATACATCAAATACCAAACAATTTAACCACCTCCCACCCGGCCACTGTATATATACGGCCGGGTGGGAGCTTCCCCGTTCCGACAGGACGTGTATACACGTCCTGCAGAACGGGAGCTCGCAGTGCGGCCATGCGGCGCACTGCGGCTGGATCCTGTGATCATTATGATCACAGGATCCAGCTGAGCAGAGAACGGGATACGGGCGCAGTGACTGGCCCTCCCGATCATGTGACAGCTGTGTCCAATCACAGCCGTCACATTGTAAACAGAGACGAACGTCTCTGTGACAGTTCTCCCCCCGCCAAGCTCAGTGAGAGCTCAGTGGGGGGGCGGGGGGGAGGGGGGAATCTGCAGCAATATGACAGCTCTCTGCATGATGATGATTTCATGCAGAAAGCTGTCACAGATCGCCCCCCACACAGTGCACCAAGCACACTGATACCCCTGTCCCCATACACATAAGTGTCCCCATAAAACAGTCCCCAAAACATCTGTATGTCCCCCATCACATCTGTCACCATACACAAAACATCTGTCACAGTCCCCAAAACATCTGTATGTCCCCGTCACATCTGTCACAGTCCCCAAACATTTGTATGTCCCCGTCACATCTGTCACCATACACAAAACATCTGTATGTCCCCGTCACATCTGTGACAGTCCCCAAAACATCTGTCTGTCCACCAACACCAAATAAACTCCAATTTGGGTTATTTTTACCAAAGAAATGTAGCAGTATTATTTTTGGTCAAAATTTATGAAGAGAAATTACTTATTTGCTAAATTTTATAACAGAAACGAAGAAAATGCATTGTTTTTGAAAATTTTCAGTCTTTTTTTTAATTTATAGCGCAAAAAATAAAAAACCCAGGGGTGATTATATACCACCAAAAGAAAGCTCTATTTGTGTGAAAAAAATGATAAAAATTTCATATGGGTACAGTGTCGCATGACCGCGCAATTGTCATTCAAACTGCAACAGCGCTGAAAGCTGAAAATTGGTCCGGGAAGGAAGGGGGTTTAAGTGCCCAGTATTGAAGTGGTTAAATATCTCACTTCCAAAAAAATAAAAAATGACCCCAAATCACTATGTTGGCCCTGAGCCACTTGACCATCATTGCCCTAATACATTTTCCTCTACTTACCAGGTCATGAGGTGCCCCAGACTGACTGTGGGCAGATTATGGCGTGAAATTATGTGGTGCTGTGCCGAGCTAGAGGACATCCAAAGGGCAGCAAAAGAATTACAAAGGAGATTGACGGATGTTGGGGACATGCTAGCGAAATTTTAAAATTTTTTGCAATTGGGCTGGTTTTTGGGGACACCATTTTGTTGATTGTTGACTGTGTGTAAACATGTGCTCTATCCCATCAGGGGTTGTCAAGTGTCATATTTCTGGGGGGCAGCCCCCCCTTCCTCCAAACTGGAGTTTCTTGGAGGAAGGGGTGTTGCATCAGCGAAACGTGTGAGTTGATCCCATCAAGGGTTCTGAGCGGACGCATTTCGGGATGCCCCCTTTATCAAAGCTACTTGAGTTTGGATAATGGGGGGCACCCCCAAAACGCATCAGCTCAGAACCCCTGATGGGATCAACTCACCCGTTTCGCTGATGCAACACCCCTTTCTCTAAGAAACTCCAGTTTGGAGGAAGGGGGTTTACCCCCCAGAAATATGACACTTGACAACCCCTGATGGGATAGAGCATATGTTTACACACTTTGTAATTTGGGGCCTAAAATATTTGTGTGTTTGATGTCTGTTTTTAAGATGACTTTTACACATTAAAAAAGCACCTCGGAATGTGCGAGTAATATAAAGCTTTGATACTAACAGCGTGTGGCTTCTTCTTTACTTGAGGTATACCTGTAAATTTCCTATGTTTATGTATTTACAGAGCGAATATGCTCTTATATGTGGTCAACTCATGCAAATTTCAGCAGGAAAACTTTGAAGCAGTTGGGAATGCATCATGTTTTTGTTCTTCATGCATGGAATACATGAAGAACAAAAACATTGTGTGTGTATATGTAGCAGACCCCCTGCACCCCAAAATACTTGATAAGCTGATATTGTGACCTCATGGAGAAATGAAAGTTAGATTTCCCTCTTGGAACACGTGCCAAAAAAAAAACACTTATATAGAACATCTCTTATACATATAAAAACAACAGACAAGAGTAGTTAAACTGAATGATTAATTTATAAGGGCAACAAAACATTACATACTATCAGGAATTGTGTCCTGTCAGGACACAGCCCCTCTCCCCACAAAATACTCCGCAAATCCCTTGCATTCTGGGTGGCCAAGGTAACACGGCAAGTCTGGAGGTCTGCCATTGCATCCAACAACGAACGACCTTCAGCTGATGTACTAGGGCCTGGCAGGGCTGGATCAATGTCACTGGGCATGTTGGTCATATAACTGGTAGCATTCCTGCGTAAAAAAAATTATGGAGGATGCAGCAGCACAATACCACATGATTGATTTTATACAATGCCAGGTTTATGGGCGTTAAAAATAGACGGAACCTATTAGACAAAATTCCGAAGGCGTTTTCCACCACCCTTCGAGCACGAGAAAGTCTATAATTGAAAATCCTCTCCTCAGGGGTCAGGTTGCGTTGAGGAAATGGCTTCTTAACATGTTCTCCAAGACCAAATGCCTCATCTGCAACAAAGACAAAATTCAGACCCTCCACATTTTGGTCTGCAGGTGTCAAGTTGAGGGTGCCATTCTGAAGCCGCTTATAAAATTCAGTTTGCATGATTACTCCTCCGTCTGAGTTGCCGCCATTCTTCCCCACATCCAAGTACAAAAACTCGTAGTTTGCAGACACAATGGCAAGCATCACAATGCTGCAAAACCCCTTGTAGTTAAAGTTATAGGAGCCAGAGTTGGGTGGTGGGACAATCCTCACATGCTTGCCATCAATGGCACCCCAGCAGTTGGGAAAATTCCATTGCTGCAAAAACTGAGCAGCAACTTCCTGTCACTGGTGGGGAGTGGTAGGAATTTGTGGAGAAAAAAAATGAATACTTGCACACAAAACAAACATTTTCTTTAACATACAAATGCAAGGGTAACATAAGGCTAGAATTCCATTTCCAGCACAGTGGACAGGTAAGAAGTGTGATAATCCCAAGCTACATACACACTATACTATTCAAATTACATTTTACAAAGAATAATCAAACAAAAGATATATGAGGTCAAATTAGTAGGTAATCAAGCAGGCCCTTGCACTGCATGGTTTGGGTAATTATTATGGAAATGTGACCCACAAAAGATGGAGAGTGTGTATAGGGGATTACATGTCTGGAGATATAGTAGTTTGAAATGCTGATCTAACTTTTTTGGGAGCATGGGGATTAGTTTTGACATAATAAGAAGACCTCAAGCGCTCTGCATGATTTGAACCACACAAATAACTTTAACCCCTACAGATCCACGCTATTGCCGAAGTACGGCTCCAGCGCGGATCTGAAATGCGGGGACGACGTCCATGGACGTCATCCCCTGTGCACGCTCCCAGCGCGCCCCCTGGCGGCAGCGGCGGCGCGCGCGCCCGTGAGTCGGGCGGACTCGATGTCCGCTCGAGACCCACGATTGCCTGACAGAGCTGCAGAACGGGGAAACGCCAATGTAAACACGGCGGTTCTCCGTTCTGTGACGGGGACATACCAGATCTACTGATCCCTGTCACTGGGATCAGTTAGATCTGTTATGTCCCGGCCAGCCCCGCCCCCCCCACAGTTAGAACACACCCAGGGAACATTGTTAACCCCTTCACTGCCCCCTGCAGGTTAACCCCTTCACTGCCAATGACATTTACACAGTAATCAGTGTATATTTAAATTTCTGATCGCTGTATAAATGTCATTGGTCCCAAAAATGTGTAAAAAATGTCCGACATTTCTGCTGCAATATTGCAGTCCTGAAAAAAATAATAATAAAAACGCCATAAATCAATTCCCATAGTTTGTAGACGCGATAACTTTTGCGCAAACCAAGCAATATACGCCGATTGCAATTTTTTTTTACCAAAAATATGTAGAAGAATATATATCAGCCAAAACTGATGAATCATTTTTTTTAATGGATTTGTATTCTAGCAAAAAGTAAAAAATATTGTTCTTTTTTGCAAAATTGTCGCTCATTTTTTGTTTATAGCGGCGATCAGAAATGACGCAGAGGTGATCAAATACCACCAAAAGAAAGCTCTATTTGTGGGGAAAAAAGGATGCAAATTTTATTTGGGTACAACGCCACACGACCGCGCAATTGTTATTCAAAATGCGACAGCGCTGAAAGCCAAAAATTGGTCTGGGCAGGAGGGGGGTTTAAGTGCCCAGTAAGGAAATGGTTAAAAAGTGTTTGGGTTTTTTTTTTTTGGGGGGGGGGGGTTAAGGCCTAAAATGCAGCTGACATAAATAATTGTGACGTTACCAGGCTGAGTGTGTATGGACACAGGACAACATGCTGGGGAGGCATGTAGAGGAAAAAAGGAGGTGAAAAAAAGCTTAGAGCACACATGAGGCCAAAGAAGACATTCACAGCACATTGTAATGTTGCTAATTAGGTATTGGCAAATAGGGCAAATACAATATTATCAAGCAGAAACACATGAAATGTGGTATTAACATGAAAAATACCTTAATATAGTCCTTCTGCAGCACCTGTATGATGGCTGAGCATGTCTCAGGAATAATGACTCCAAGAGCCTGGGGGGAGATGCCTGTAGTGAACTTCAGGTCCTGGAGGCTTCTTCCTGTCGCCAGGTATCTCAGGGTGGCAATGAGCCTTTGCTCAGGGGTGATAGCAAGGCGCATGCATGTGTCCTGCTTCTGGATATAGGGGGACACCAATGCCAAGAGGTGGTTAAAGAAGGGATCCGTCATCTGAAGATAATTCCTGAGATCATCAGGATTATTCTCCTGGAGCTCCCAGACTCAAGCCATATGACCAAATTGATCACGGTTAAGTAACCAATTTTTGATCCAACAACTCCTCTCCCTCCTTCTCCTACGTTGGTTTTGGGTCCAAGTAAGGACTCCTAGGCCAACAATAGCAAGATTTCTCTCTCTAGATCTCAACATGGCTGGTTGACGAACGAACGGTCAGGAATGATCTGAAAGTCACGAATCAACACTCACCAAACTTCAACTAACACGAAATTAGATGAAGGAGCCCAAAGGGTGGCGCACGATAACGGCACTTCCTCTTTATATGCTTGTTGCACGTCACTATGTTCAGCTTGGTCGCACGATTGTTTAGTGCACGTCAGTACGTAAGTTACATCAGCCAACATACAATTTGGGCTGTTCGGTCGTACGACCGTCGCACCGTGTGTACGAGGCTTAATATCAATAAAACAGCTGACATACCATTTGTATAGACTGTGCACCTGCACAAAGGCCCTCTGGGGAAATTTATACTAGATGTAGGTCAGATGGGTGCTGCCCCTCTCCCTAAACACAGACTGCCACCAATTAGATTCAGTTGTTTTCTAGGACAGGTTTAAATGTGACATGGTCGTGGGGCAATAAAGATAATTCCTTAAGATTATATTAAAATAGAAAAATGGACCTACTATAGCTGAAACGCCTATTGATACTTGCAGTATATAATAAAAGGTCATACCACCAATCAAGCTTTTTCACACATAGGGGAAAACTTTATATGCTACTTTTTAAACCATTTTAAACACTTTTTTCAATTATTATTTGCTTTGTTTGTTAATCTTTTTTCTAGATTTCAAAGTGATTTTTGTGAAACAAAAAAAAACCTTTGCTTGTCTTGAAAAAAAACGATATAAATATATATACAGTGGGGCAAAAAAGTATTTAGTCAGCCACCAATTGTGCAAGTTCTCCCACTTAAAAAGATGAGAGAGGCCTGTAATTTTCATCATAGGTACACTTTAACTATGAGAGACAGAATGAGAAAAAAAAATCCAGAAAATCACATTGTCTGATTTTTAAAGAATTTATTTGCAAATTATGGTGGAAAATAAGTATTTGGTCACCTACAAAAAAGTAAGATTTCTGGCTCTCACAGACCTGTAACTTCTTCTTTAAGAGGCTCCTCTGTCCTTCACTCATTACCTGTATTAATGGCGCCTGTTTGAACTCGTTATCAGTATAAAAGACACCTGTCCACAACCTCAAACAGTTAGATTCCAAACTCCACTATGGCCAAGACCAAAGAGCTGTCAAAGGACACCAGAAACAAAATTGTAGACCTGCACCAGGCTGGGAAGACTGAATCTGCAATAGGTAAGCAGCTTGGTGTGAAGAAATCAACTGTGGGAGCAATTATTAGAAAATGAAAGACATACAAGACCACTGATAATCTCCCTCGATCTGGAGCTCCACGCAAGATCTCACCCCATGGGGTCAAAATGATCACAAGAACGGTGAGCAAAAATCCCAGAGCCACACGGGGGAACCTAGTGAATGACCTGCAGAGAGCTGGGACCAAAGTAATAAAGGCTACCATCAGTAACACACAACACAGCCAGGGATTCAAATCCTGCAGTGTCAGACGTGTCCCCCTGCTTAAGCCAGTACATGCCCAGGCCCGTCTGAAGTTTGAGAGAGCATTTGAATGATCCAGAAGAGGATTGGGAGATTGTCATATGGTCAAATGAAACCAAAATAGAACTTTTTGGTAAAAATTCAACTTGTCGTGTTTAGAGGAGAAAGAATGCTGAGTTGCATCCAAAGAACACCATACCTACTGTGAAGCATGGGGGTGGAAACATCATGCTTAAGGGCTGTTTTTCTGCAAAGGGACCAGGACGACTGATCCGTGTAAAGGAAAGAATGAATGGGGTCATGTATCGTGAGATTTTGAGTAAAAACCTCCTTCCATCAGCAAGGGCATTGAAGATGAAACGGGGCTGGGTCTTTCAGCTTGACAATGATTCCATACACACCGCCCAGGCAACAAAGGAGTGGCTTTGTAAGAAGCATTTGAAAATCCATGTTGCCCAGCGACTGCCCCAAAACATCACTGCTCTAGAGGAGATCTGCATGGAGGAATTGGCCAAACTACCAGCAACAGTGTGTAAAAACCTTGTGGAGACTTACAGAAAACGTTTGACCCCTGTCATTGTCAACAAAGGGAATATAACAAAGTATTGAGATGAACTTTTGTTATTGACCAAATACTTATTTTCCCCCAAAATTTGCAAATAAATTCTTTAAAAATCAGATAATCATTCTGTCTCTCATAGTTGAAGTGTACCTATGATGAAAATTACAGGCCTCTCTCATCTTTTTAAGTGGGAGAACTTGCACAGTCGGTGGCTGACTAAATACGTTTTTGCCCCACTGTGTATATATATATATATATATATATATATATATATACATATACAGTATCTCACAAAAGTGAGTACACCCCTTACATTTTTGTAAATATTTTATTATATCTTTTCATGTGACAACACTGAAGAAATTACACTTTGCTACAATGTAAAATAGTGAGTGTACAGCTTGTATAACAGTGTAAATTTGCTGCCCCCTCAAAATAAGTCAACACACAGCCATTAATGTCTAAACCACTGGCAACAAAAGTGAGTGTCCCTCTAAGTTAAAATGTCCAAATTTGGCCCAAAGTGGCAAAATTTTGTGTGGCCACCATTATTTTCCAGCACTGCCTTAACTCTCTTGGGCATGGAATTCACCAGAGCTTCACAGGTTGCCACTGGAGTCCTCTTCCACTCCTCCATGACAACATCACGGAACTGGTGGATGATAGAGACCTTGTGCCCCTCCACCTTCTGTTTGAGGATGTCCCACAGATGCTCAATAGGGTTTAGGTCTGGAGACATGCTTGGTGAGTCCATCACCCAGCTTCTTTAGCAAGGCAGTGGTCATCTTGGGGGTGTGTTTGGGGTCGTTATCATGCTGGAATACTGCCCTGCGGCCAGTCTCTGAAGGGAGGGGATCATGCTCTGCTTCAATATGTCACAGTACATGTTGGCATTCATCGTTCCCTCAATGAATGTAGCTCCCCAGCAGCACTCATGCAGTCCCAGACCATGACACTCCCACCACCATGCTTGACTCTAGGCAAGACACATTTGTCTTTGTACGCCTCACCTGGTTGCCACCACACACGCTTGACACCATCTGAACCAAATAAGTTTATCTTGGTCTCCACAGGGCATGGTTCCAGTAATTCAATGTATAGTTTAATTGTCGTCAGCAAACTGTTTGCAGGCTTTCTTGTGCATCATCTTTAGAAAGGCTTCCTTCTGGAATGACAGCCATGCAGACCAATTTGATGCATTGTGCGGCGTATGGTCTGAGCACTGACAGGCTGACCCCCCCACCCCTTCAACCTCTGCAGCAATGCTGGCAGCACCCATACATCTATTTCCCAAAGACAACCTCTGGATATGATGCTGAGCATGTGCACTCAACTTCTTTGGTCAACCATGTCGAGGTCTGTTCTGAGTGGAACCTGTCCTGTTAAGCCACTGTATGGTCTTGACCACCGTGCTGCAGCTCAGTTTCAGGGTCTTGGCAATCTTCTAATAGCCTAGCCCATCTTTATGGAGAGCAACAATTCTTTTTTTCAGATCCTCAGAGAGTTCTTTGCCATGAGGTGCCATGTTGAACTTCCAGTGACCAGTATGAGAGAGGGAGAGAGATAACACCAAATTGAACACATCTGCTCCCCATTCACACCTGAGACCTTGTAACACGAATGAGTCACATGACACCGGGGAGGGAAAATGGCTAATTGGACCCAATTTTTTCACTTAGGGGTGTACTCACTTTTGTTGCCAGCGGTTTAGACATTAATGGCTGTGTGTTGAGTTATTTTGAGGGGACAGCAAATTTATACTGTTATACAAGCTGTACACTCACTACTTTACATTGTAGCAAAGTGTCATTTCTTCAGTGTTGTCACATGAAAAGATATAATAAAATATTCACAAAAATGTGAGGGGTGTACTCACTTTTGTGAGATACTGTATATATATATCCCTCAAATTTTCCACTCGCCTACTCGCATTTTGCGAGAGGAATATGAGGGCTGGCGAGGAGCTGGGCTGCCTGGAAGTGAGGGGGGACGAGCACTGCTGGCAGGCAGGGGTTAAATGAGAAGAGAGTGTGGAGAAAGTGAGAGGGCGGCCGGTGTCCGGATCCTCATAGGGAAGAGAGCGCCATGGAAGAGAGGAAGTGGATTCCTTGATTACAGTGCAGGGATTGCCCGCTGTAACTGTTACTGTCGTACTTTGTTGTACATTACAAGTGCCATTAGAATTGCTGTCCGCTCCACATCACACCTAGATCCTGCCCTCCTGACCCGACACCTGTGACAGGCAGAACGCTGGTCCAATGCCAGGGTGCGTTCTGTCTGTCACAGGTGAGGTCAGGAGGGAGGGATCTATGAGTGATGCGCAGTGGAGTGGACTGCAATTCTAATGCCAATTCTAATGTACAACAAAGTTTAACAGTAACAGTTGCAGCGGGCCATCCCTGTTCTGTAATCAAGGAATACACTTCCTCTCTTCCACGGCGCTTTCTTCCCTATGATGATATGGACACCGGCCGTCCTCTCTCTTCCTCCATGCTCTCGACACTGTGGCTGCAAAAGATGGGCTGCATGGATATATATATATATACAGGCGGTCCCCGGGTTACAAACAAGATAGGGACTGTAGGTTTGTTCTTAAGTTGAATTTGTTTGTAATTTGGAACAGGTACATTTTTTAAGTGTAGCTTCAGCCAAAAAACTATTTGTAAGCTTTTTGGATAGCATAGGAAAGGGTTAACACCCCTGTAATGTTTGTTTTGCTGTCTATGTTTCTGTTCAGAAAATTTCACCTCACTTCTTGTCACAATGATAATTGGATTTTGAAAATTTTGGGTTGTTGTGGAAACAAACCTTGGTGATAAAGCATCGGTGGAGACACCTTTTTCCCATAATAACTCTTACAGGAGTGAATTTCCCTTCCTAGGGGGAGATTTCCTCTCACTTCCTGTTGTCTCCCTCCATTTGTAAGTAGGAGTCATTTGTAAGTCGAATGTTTGTAACTAGGGGACCACCTGTATATATATATATATATATATATATATATATATATATATCACTTTATTATATTAAAGCAGAACTCTGGGAATTTTTTTTCTTCCATGTCCTTGTTGCTGATCCCCTACCTTCACCACCTATGCCATCCATCTTCTGCTGAACTCTGTAGTTCCTCTGTAGTAGCCTGCTTAACTTGCTGAAAAACCGTTACTGCCCAGTGTTTGTAAGACCACTGGTTGCTATCTCTCCTGTACTCCCAGCCAGTGGCCTTGTAACTGCCCACTTGTAGTTCTCCATGGCAAGCAGGGAATTCCATTTCCGCCTGCTCGACTGTAGTGGGTGGAGGGGGTCTCACAGCCTCCGGTCTGTGCCGCCCATAGAGGTGGCGTCCTCCTCCCTCCTCCTCCCTGCCAGCACTGCCCCCTCCTGCCCCCCATCTCTTGGTGCAAAGCAGGGATCAATGACAGAGATCCTCCACAAGAGAGAGCTTATCTCGGGCTGTGACAGGTCTGGAATGTCTGGTATGTGAACACGGCGCTCTCTAACTTTACTCCTCTCATACCTGCATTGGAGCAGTGCACTCTGTGCTGTATATCACAATGCAGGCATGAGAGGAGAGAAGTTAGCGAGCACGGTGTTCACATACCAGACATTCCAAACCTGTCACAGCCCGAGATCTGCTCTCTCATGCAGATGATCAGTCATTGACGCCCACTCTGCACTGATAAGCTGCACTGGTGTGACTGCACTGATGGGCACCAATAAGCTGTACTAGTTAGACTGCACTAATAAGCCGCACTGATGGGAAATGATAAGCTGCACTAATGGGCAGAGGTAAGCCGTACTGATGGGCACTGATAAGCCGCACTGATGGGCACTGATAAGCTGCATGGGTGGACACTGGTCTGACTGCACTGATGTGCACTGATAAGCTGCACTGGTAGGCACTGGTGTGACTGCACTGATGGGCACTGATAAGCTGCACTGATTAGCACTGGTGTGACCGCACTGATGGACACTGATGAGCTGCACTGGTGAGCTCTGGTGTGACCACACTGATAAGATACACTGATGGGCACTGATAAGCCACACTGATGGGTGCTGATAAGCTGCACTGGTGGGCACTGGTGTGACCGCACTGATGGGCACTGATAAGCCACACTGATGGGCACTGATAAGCTGCACTGGTGGGCACTGATAGCTGCGCTGATGGGCACTGGTGTGACCACACTGATAGGCACTGATAAGCTGCACTGATGGGCGCTGATAAGCTGTACTGGTGGGGACTGGTGTGACCACACTGATAAGCCGCATCGATGGGCACTGATAAGCCGCACTGATGGGCACTAATAAGACGCACTGATGAGCATTTGTAAGCCACACTGATGGGCACTGGTGTGATCACACTGGTGGGCACTGATAAGCCGCACTGATGGGCACTGGTAAGCTGCACTGATGAGCACTGATAAGCCGCACTGATGGGCATTGGTAAGCAGCACTGATTGGGCACTGGTGTGACCACACTGATGGGCACTGATAAGCCACACTAATAAGCTGCACTGTTGGGCACTGGTGTGACCGCACTTATGGGCACTGATAAGCCGCACTGATGGGCACTGATAAGCCGCACTGATGGTCACTGTTAAGCTGCACTGGTGGGCACAGATGAGACCGCACTTATGGGTACTGATAAACTGCACTGAGGCGGCGCTGATGAGGCTGCACTGATAAACTGAACTAATGTGCACTAAGGCTGCATTTATGGGCACTGATATGCTGCACAGATGGGCACTGATGAGGCTACATATATGGGCACTGATGAGGCTGCACTGATAAGCAGTGGACACTGTCCACTGCTTTACTGACATCGTCCACTGTCATATATCTGTAGGGGGGGCTTCCACCATCCCTGCAAAGTTTGCAGTCGTTTTTATGTCTTATTTTCAGTGTGATGTGTATTATATGTGACGTTACACATCACAGAGACCGTTATTGATGTAATACTGAAGTTTATTGAGATTTCCATAAATTAGAGGGTTCCATTATTATTGTGTTATTGATTAGTAAGTTAGCGCTGCACTTTTATGTTTTTTCTCATTCGGCCATTTACTTGTGTCACATGCTGATGTAATACACCATGTCCCGGCTCTTTCTGTGGTGTGGCTAGGGATGTTCTCATACCCCATACCAGCACTGATTGCTGTTAGAAAGATCTCAATTACAGCAGAATACGCTATGTATGTATGTATCATTATGGGATGTGTGTACAGTTCAGTAATGATTACAGAAAGCATGTAAGGACAATATGTTTATCTCCTGTTGTGTCTGGAGGTGAGAGAACACATGCTTTGCATTTTTAAGGCTATAACTTATCCTGCACTGTTGTGTGTGTGTGACTGGGTAGTGGGCCTGGCTGCAGAATGAGGGGTGTGATTTATGTTGCAGTGGGCTTGTTCACATTTACAAGTACAGGCCTAGCGTACCTTCCACATTCACTGCAATATGCAAAGCATGATGGGAAATGTAGTTTGAGGACTGTGTAAAGAGACAGAAGAGGATATGATGCAATCACTGTTCTAACATAGCCTCCCTCGCAGAATAAACAATGCCTTTTTTGAACTGAGGAGCTCACTTCCTGAAAATTCAATACATATTTTCTCTTCAATCGTAAGTAATTTCACAAATGTAATAACTGTTTAGTGTTTAGTGTGAGGGTGTACTAATGGGGGATTTTTGCTGATCCTGGAGTTCTGTTTTAAAGTAGAACTATATTCATCTCCGCTCCAGCAATGCCAAGTCTGCAAGCTCCCAGGTTAATGCCAACATCCTCTACCTAGCTTCTTCCAGCCATATTGATCATTTCAGGATGACGTAACTCCTGAACATTCAACTGAGAGGTTCATTCATCCCGGCATCAGACAGATGCTAGAATTATTAAAAGAAGAAAGGGATCATGAAGGATAGTAGTTAAACAAAAACAGCCATAATTCTTCTTTAAGTAAGTACAAAGTTACCAAAAAAAAAAATAGACACATTGTTCTGGTCTATGGGGGGTATACAGGTTCAAGAGCTGAAGTGGTTAAGTCTCCCCAACTTCATTCCCAAAAAAATGGGGACTGGAGTTATTATTTAAGAAATGCATCTTACAGAATTCAGGAATCAGGATCACTCTCGGCATCATATTTTTTATTTGCAGCTTACAAAGGCTAAAAATTATTAAAATGTATCTGGCCAGCGACTGTTTCTCATTATCACAATTTCTCAGTAGCAAATGCCTTGAGAAAATGTGCAAATTGGTCATTTGTGAGATGCATTTTAACTGCTAACATTGTGCAAATAAAGAAAAGTATGATGCTAAACCTAGCTATACACTAATAAAATTTGTTCAAAGTTCTTTGTTTAAAACTGGTATTCATTTGGTGAGAAAATTTGAAAAAAGGAGGGAATTTTTGAACATTGTATGTGGTTTTCATTAAGGAAATTACATTCATTCCAAAATTGAATATTAAATGAAGATAGAATTGTAAAATACTTTTGAATGACATTCATCCAGTCATCCAATGTACAAAGAAGTTTTCTACGAATGTACATGAATATTTGTACGAAACGTTCGTTCAAAAATCTACTAGTGTATAGCCAACTTCAAGTGGTTGTAAAGTCACTAGAATCCCCTCTGTTATATGCCGCTATGTTGCACTGTGTCAATGTATTTCAGAGTGCCGTTGTGCGGTCATGTGATGTGCAGCCGCTCTCCTTCCCTGATCTGAGGACTACAGCGAGAGGGGCAAAGATTCCCCTCTGAAGTCAGCTGGGAGGAGAGGAGGAGAGTGGCGGGCGGTCACGTGACTCTGTAATAAGGTATTGAGCTATTTTAAACAGAATAGCAACAGGAGGGGAGGAGCGGGGAGCAGATTGGCACTGACTCAATGGCTGACAGGCATGAAAGGAGGGGGAGAGGGATAGACAGCAGGCTGATGGAGGCACGTAAACTGGCCACAGTACCATGGATCAGCAGCCATGATTACAGTGGTCAGCAGGATCAACAGGGGGACAAAGGAACAGGCAGGATCAACCAGGTATTTTACAGCATAGAGAGGGACAAATGACTCTGCACAAGCACTATGCTGTATATCGTGCTTTCAGTATATTGTGCTTTAAAGGAACAGGATCATTTTTTTGTAAGTACTCCTAGATTTTTTCTTCTTTGGATTATTGTCATAAGATTGTATCTACAAGTTAGCATTGTGGTTTGTACCTGAATATAAGTGGAAAACAATAACAGCTCTGTGTGGCTGTTCCCTCATTTTAGCGACAGCAGTCTACAGCCTCTCTCAGTCTACAGTAAGTGGCACAAGGTTTTGTTGACATTTTAAGTAATTCATCTTCCTAGTTATGCTTCCTATGTCACCTCTACGTCTCTATGTCACCTCTTGGCCTCCAGCCTCATCAAATGACAGTGAATCCACATTATTACCTCTGTCCAATGAGCAGGTAGGGGACTCTGGAGGCAGTAAAGCTAACCTAGCAAGCAGTAATGTGGTATATCTATCACAAGAATGGTTGGCCAAAATTACAAAACCTTTTGTTGACAAAACAGTAAACCTATATGTTTTTTCAACCATGTATTTCGTTTTTTGCCTGCAGTTCCACTCTAATGGATTGATTAATTGATTTTAACATTTAAAAAAAAAACAATAGACTGATGAAACCCACTTACTTTAACCCCAATAAAGTTTCACCCTATGGCTGGTTGTTTCGCTTGCGTCTAGATAGCAAGGTTACTTTGCAGTATAAGCAAGGAAGCCCAGACCTGGCAGTGTATAAATGAGCTTTTACTGAACAAAAATGCTGTACATACAAAACTATTACAATATTAGGAATACAAATCAAGACTGACAGATCTCTATAGCAAATTAATAACCTAGCAAACAAACTATAGTCTCTATGTAAAAGCCCGCGCTCACTTAGTATTTGAAAAATGACACCAATATCAGAACCTTAAATATAAATTAGGCTGCTCGCAAAACAACTGATCCAATTGTCCATAAAATATTCACAAAACTATTGCAGCGCCAAAAGAAGAGAAGGAGTGAATAAGGACCTAGGAAAATAAATTCCTGAAAATAGATGGGTAGATGGGCAGTTCATATAACCAGACTGATGGAGAGAAAACAGTGGATTACAAGTGTAAACTTGCTAGTTCGTTCATCCATATGTAACACATATTCTTTGCAAAGTCCAATTCATTGTTTAGTATGAAGGTTCTCAGACCCACAAAGCGTTATGATAGAATCCACAAAACCAGTAATAGATGTGAGCTTACCAGAATCTGATATTGCGCGGATGTCAAGATTCCAACTCAGGTATAGATGATCTGGCGTCCACTGACCGTCAGACAGGGGTCCATTTCGCATGACCTCTGACCACAGCCTCACCACTCTAACCAGATACACTTTATCAGGATACCCGAATGTGAATGTACCCCGTTCAGTCTGAATAGTCTGACCTTAAAGTACATCCATCGCAAGAATATTTTCGGGTAAGTCTGATACCAAAACATTTGTCCAAAATCCTAGTCCCTTGCCATAGCCAATTTCACCCGTGTCCTAACTGCTGGTGTGGTTTGCCCACCCAAACCTTCTACATAAATCAATTCTCCTTTGTTATGGGAAGGATTTCCTTGCAAAAGTGTAACTTCAGCTCCAGTATCAACTAAAGCCATCAGATGTGTAGGAGACAGTGACAGGTGCATATGGGCGTCGGTCTCCTGTTGTCACTGCCCCCACTGCTGCTACAAGAAACCTCCCAATCCCCTTTTCAGAGTCTCTCTAACTCCTCCCCAGGATAAAGGGATTTGGGTTTGGGTTCATGTGCAGTTTTGGGAATTGGTTTGGGGCTAACAGGAGGGGTCTGTTCTGTTTTCTCCAAATCTAGGCTATGGCTTCTCCAAAACTACTAGGAGTAGTGTTCCTAACCCTGACAGTTTTCCCCACTAAATGTTTCCTCCTCTTCAGCATTTCTGTAATAGGAATCCCATCTATCTCATCTTTAGGTACTCCTGCCTTTAATAGGTCCACTACATTTGTTTCCTAGAGATAACTGGCCTAGTTTTCTCTTTGCCTCCCATCTTCTCTACCCCATTCCCTTTCTTCTCTGCTCTTTTCTGTTTGTATTCTACCTGTCTGGCCTTGGCCTTATCTACTGCCCTGACAGGTTTTGTTTTAGTCTCCTCTAGCTCCCCCAACTGGCTTAAGAGAGTAGTGGATTCATGAATCTTGCTGTTTAATCCCAGGCCTCCCAGCAAAGACAATAAAGGAGCCCTGAGATTAAATGGCGCAGACTTCATCAGCTTAGAGCACAGAGCAGACGTAAAGGGTTCCATATCTGGACCCATCCATTCTGGGAACGTATTTAACCCAGTTATACAATCCATCTCACGTAACCTGGAAATACCCTCTCCTATTGATGTCCAGGAGTACGTATTTTCCAGGTCAGTAGGACTAGCGTATACTTGGACTATTCCATCTCTCACGAGGTCTAACAGTGAAAAACTCACACTAAACTCTCGAGCTTTTCGCATTGCCTGATGCAATTGTGGATCATGGGTTAACACTCCCATTGCCACTGCTTCCTTACCTGACAAAACAACACTGTCTGCCCCATCATCCCACAAACGCAGGAGCCAACTCAATAGGGGTTCTCCAGACCTTTGTTTGTATTGTTTAGCCAGCTCATGGAGTTCAGTTTGTGTAAACTCCCGAATTTCTTCAAATTCAACATCTCTGGGGTTGCAATAATGCACCTCCCATCTGCCATATCCTCTCTATCATGTTGCCTTTTCCTATGCTTAGTATTGAGAGGTCTGGCACACCTTTTCTTTCCCACTGAGAGACTGAGTTTGTGTTTAATGCGGGTGAAGTATTGGCAAAGCTGGAGACACGCTACCAAGAGAGACTTGCTACTTTGCATGGGGGAATCACAGGTTAATGTTAAACCTGCAGCAAGCCTTGAATTGATAAGAACTTGTCTTCAGGTGGTGTCCTGTGTAGCAGGAAGACAAATGGTAAAATGGATATAATGTGTTGCTCACTAATGAGATTAAAAATGCTGATGGTGAAAATGTAGTATTGCATCCAGATATGTCAGGGGTGACCACTGAGAATTGTGTGCCATTGTCCCTGGCAACAGGTGAAACAGTGGTGTCCCTGGAGACCACACAGGAGCTCATGGTGTCTGAGCTTGAGGTTTCCCAGGACAACTGTGTCGCCACCCCGACTGACAAGTGTGTTTCACATGAGGGGAATAATAATGTGCTAACGCAGCCTATACAAGGCAGGAATGTGGATAACGATGATGTGTTTAATGTGTCCGCTGCTGAGCCACTTTGTCCTGTATCTCCTTGCACAGTTTGGGATGTGCTACGTAGTACCTCTGATGGGAGTTCAACCAGTGTAGACTGGGATGGTATGGCCAGACGGATATTAGCAACCATGGAAGTCAGGAATAATAATGAGAAATGTATTTCTAGCAATGCTGATAACATTTATGATGATGTTGTTGAGGAGTGTGAAACTGACAAGAGCAGTGTTTCAGTTGCTATTGAGCCTCTTGGTCTGTCTATGCCCTTGGCCCGGAGGTAGTGCAACAGAGCAAAACATATTATGATGATTGGGTCAACTGACTAATTGCAATGCTGGATGAAATTTCTGTGGCTAAAGGTGTGGTGGATATTGTTGCTGCTGTGCCAGGAGAGGTGTTTGCAGAACAGCTTAAAGGCCAAGGTACAGTGGCTGTTGCAGTGATTAACCCTCTCATGTCTGAAGGTCTGAGTGAGTATAAAGGCGCAGCAGAAATTGTGCCCACCATGCATTAAGGAAAACATGTGTATTTTGTGACAGACATGCTTAATGAAATGCTAGCATCATGGAATGTACAGCCGGTGTATATCTTGCTGTCTTCTCCTGTGATTGGAGAACTGGTACCACGGGGTACAGCTGAGGGGAGCTCAATATTGCAGGCTGTACTGTGTAGAGATCGTAAATGTTGGAAACAATTACTGCAATGTTGGTTACTTTTGTGGAATGTGGCCTCACAGTTTTCTGCAAGAGTGCTTCCGGCGGCAGTTTTTGTGTGCGGAAGGCGCTCAGGGGAACTGCTAGAGAAATCAGAAATGACAGACATGGTGGAAGTCTCTCCGTATGTTGGTGTGATAAGGTGCTTTCCTGCTGGTGCGGTCCGAGGTGTTACTGAGCAGTGGTTGGTACATGGCACATGTACTGTCTCACCTGCTAGACCTCACATGCAGGAAGGGCCTGGAACAGACGCGGCAGTAGTGGGAATTTTGTCCATCACTCACAAAGAGGTGCACTTTGAGGTACCCGGAGACACTCTGACAGGAAATAACAGTGTGGTTAACTGTAACAGGGAAGTGTGTAAACCCATGTTGAATTTGGTCTCACGGTGTGCTGGGTTGCTTCCTACTGATGTGGTATATGAGAAGCACTCTAAAACACTGTCGGGCAGCTCAGAGGTATTGGTTGAAGTACCAATGGACATAGAAATGGTTAAAGAAATTGGTGTGCAAAAATGTGGCGAAAGATGTTCATTGGTAGGACAGTCGCTATTGGAGTGTTTGACAACAGGGGGCGATGTGAAACTATGGGAAGGTCCCATGGGGAATAGCTGTTTGCCTGTAGGTGGTCCCTCCACAGACACTGTCCTAACAAACCAGGGGACAAGAGGTCCTGATGACACTGACAATATTGAGTTGAGTAATTCATTGTGGAAAGTTGGTATTGAGGTTAAACAGAAGGATGTGGTGTTAATCTCAGATGGTTTGGTTGCCAAGGGTAAACACACAGGGATTAGTGAACATGAGAAACAAATGATGTTTGTTGGTGTTGAGTAGGTAGTGAGAGAGGTCAGTCCCTGACAGGTGTTATGGAAGGGGGTCCCCAACAGTCCCAGGAGAGTAGGTCTGGGGGAGATAAAAAGAAATGGAGGATCCCGAGGCCATAAGGTAGAAGTGATAGTACAGAGATTGCTGGGAGCCCACGGGTCAGGAAGAAGTGCTTGTGGAAGCACACCCAGAAGAAGATGTGGGTGGAGTGCCCCTTTAGAAAGAAGGTTGGGCAGGTTAGGACTCCTGCTGCTGATAGTTGACACAAAGGTGCCAAAGTAAAGTGCTGGTGGAAACATACCAGGAAAAATCAATGGGCCTACGCAGCTAATGGCTGGCACAGAGGTGTCCCCATCCATGGTGATGGGTTTATGTGTTCCTCCCTCCGGTTCAAAACAAGGGGGGAGGATATGTGGCAACGGGACCCCGTGTTACTTGGATTGCTTGTTTATGCCGGATTTATGGAGAGACAGGCATGCTGATTGCACAGCTGTGTGCTGGGCTCTTAGGTGGGACCTGACTATGGCTCTGTGTTCCACCCAACAGACAGGAGGTCTGTGCATGGGAACCAGGTGGACTCCCATTACTCTGCAGGAGTCAGAAGCTGCATGGGGGCAGCCAGGTCATGCATGTCTGCAGGAGGCAGATGTAGTCTGTGAGGCTACTACATGTCAGCACCGAGTTGCTCAGCATCGGGTCTGTGGGAGACAAACCAAGGCCTGAAGCAGAAGGTCTAAGCAGGAGAGCTGCACTTACCAGCCAGGAGGGCTGACTACTGTTCATTAGCCTGGAGGACTGACTAACGCTTGTTTCACCGAACAGCATGAAGCTGACAGAGATTTAGCCAGCTGGCTGAAGTGTCTGTTTATACAATGATGGTGGAACCCCCTGCAAGGGAAGATTACTGTTTATTTGAACTTTTCCTTTCCTTTTAATAAAAATGGGCTGCCATGCCCTTAAAAAACCGTCTTGAGTCACACGTTTCCTGGAAATCGCATGCACCACTCAAGTTAAATCACCCTGCATGTTCACAATAGTTACAATTTTTAAATACTTTTTATTTAAAACTTTAATTGGGAAATCCCAAGCCTAAACACTACTTTGCACCTATGTAAAAATAACAAATGCCGTGCATCCTTGCATAGTGGAGGGGGAAGGGGAGACAGCAGAAAATATATGGGGGAAATTACTTCAACAGAAAGAAGGGCAGCAGCAGCAAAAAGATAAGGGTAGTAATCAGTGGCGTAGTCTGAGCGAGGTCACGGGGCAGTTGTCCAGGGTGCAAAAATTCTCAGGGGTGCAAAATTTCAAAAGAAAAAAATGAGCTTGTTGGATTATCCAGGGATGAGGTTCAGTGCTGCTGGCGCCCATCATTTTTTGACAGGGAACACAAAGGCTGCTGCTACATAAGCCCCATCTTGCCCTAGCAAGGATTCCTCTGCTCCAGGGTGTCACCACCGGCTGCATACCTCCCGGGTTGTGCACTGCCTACACCAGCTGGATAAGCATGGCTTGCTGGTAAAGACTTCCCCACAGAACAATCATGAGCAGCAGAATCAGATTCTTCAAGGTGAGTGCCAGGATCCACAAGGCACAAGCTCTGTGTATTTTGCCTGATCATTCCTAATGTTATATAGGTTGCAATAGGTCTATCCTGATAAAGACATATACCCACTGTCTATGAATGCCAGGGATACGGGATGCGGGAAAATTGTTTGCTGACATGGGCATTAGATGGCATACCAGTATGTGCTGATGTGCCCTGGTGGCCTTTGACATTGGCCTGACCAAGTCCATAGCAACACCCCCTTTAGGAACCTCAGATCTGTTTGGTGTGCATTAAATGAAAACTCAGTGCAAGATTTACCATGACCCTCAATGGCTTTGTAAATGTTTTCTTTAACCCCTAAATGATGACCCAACACACAAGAATAGGCAAGATCCAATATCATGCCCATGAGAGGCTGGGGATCCATCAGCTGCTCCACAATTTGCTCCCTTTCTTTCCTTACATGATACAGTAAAGCATTGGATACTGTAAAATGGGGATATACCAGGCTAATTTCTGGTTATTGGGGCATGCCATCTATCATCTTTTCCATTCATTTGTCAAATTGGGATCTTGGAACTGTGCAGCCCCCTATTTATCCCTGCCCACCCATATATTTGACACCTGAGGCCATTTCCTCTGACTCCCCAACCATGACCACTAGTGAGAAGTTATCAGGTACCTCTGAAGTAGGGTTATCAACAACTCCCCTCAAGTTCAGGCAAAACAGTAAGATCATTTACTTCAGCCACATTTTCAGAACTGTCTACCTGTTTTTTCCCCATGGTTCTCAAAACAGCAGAAAATAAGTGGGTGATCCTAATCTTTTTGGTGGCTGGGGCCAGGGGCGTAACGATAGGGGTTGCAGGGGTTGCAATTGCAACCGGGCCCCATGGTCCAGGGGGCCCATGTGCCTCCCTTGTACACCTGGATAGGAGGGATGGCGGGGTGGCATTTATAGAGGACCCAATCTCCTCAATTTTCCTCTATCCAGTTTACTTGTCTTCTGCTGTTCCCAGGGCCCCTGTGTGCTTCCCTGGTCCCCCTGGGGCCTGCTGCAGAACTTGTGAAAGGGCCCCACTGCAGTACCGTAATAAAGGGACCCACGATAGGAGTAAAGGGCCCCAGGATCAGTGAGAAGAGGGAAGGGCCCTGGCCAGGGGTCAGGGGGCCCTTCATAATTTCTTGCACCGGGGCCCTGAAGGTTCTAGTTACGCCTCTGGCTGGGGCCAATTGTAAAGAGCGCACCCTCCAGCTAGCATTATAGCCATTCAAATTGCACAGCCTTATTTGTTATTCCCCTCTATGACACATCTACAACACAACAGAGCCTAACATGCTGGGATCTGTAATTCACCTCAGCTGTTCCTTGCAGCCTGGAATCTTCCAGTGTAGCGGGGGTTAATAAACTGAGGGACTGTGACTATCCCTTTCTTCCCAGTTGCTCCATTCATAGAATCTGTACTACAGATTCTATGAATGTAAGAAAGTCTTAATAAATGTGAAATACACCAATAATATACTCTGTCTTGTGTCTTTTGGGTGATTGTGAGAATAAATCCTTTAAAAGACCAGCTAAGATAAAAATAGTGTGATTTTATTTACCACACGAAAGGTTACAAAAATAAGTACAAAAGATGCAAATTCAAATGCAAAAATAAATGAAGCTTAAAATGAAATGAAAAGAGATAAAATAAGAAATGTTTGCTTCTTAGAATGTGAGGCTTCGAGAATCTTCCTTTGTTCAGCCAAGATCTTTAAAAATGGCTTCTATCCTTTGTGTGTGTGGCTGTGTAAGTAATGATTAGTGCTAGCCTGGCCACATGTTAATTTAAAGCGGAGGTCCACCCAGACATTTTTTTTTACATCATTCAAGCCCTTTGCCTATATAGAGTTACCTTTGAAGGAAAAAACATTTTATACTCACCCTAAGTCGCTTGTTGCTAGGTGGTCTCTGTAATCTGCCCCTTTTGGTCCGAGGCTCTTCTCCTCACTTCCTGCTTCGCCTGGCCTCCTGGGAGATGTGACTCATCATTTCCCAGGAGTCAGTGGGCTTCCCTGTACTGTAAAATCGTGTTATTTCCAGACAGGTAAAGCCTAGGCACGCGATTCCTAACATAATAAGAAGGTATAAATTACATAGGAATATTTTTTAAGAAAATATAAACTTGAAACCACCAATCATTATATCTTGGCAGCTTTCTAGAATTGAGACTCAACTGCAAAATGGTTCACATTTGTTACTTCTTATCTCAAAACCTTTAACACACACATTTAATTAGAGGGATATCTTTTAGCCCAAGCTTATTTTATAAGTACTTAAGACCAAATTAAAATTTAGATATTAAAAATATAACAATCCCATCTGAAATATGAATTATAATCATATTTTAATTTGAAATCATTCACACACCATTTATGTCACATTTACTTGGGTTTTGATCTAATAATTCCAAATGTTTTATGATCTGCAATTGGGTCAGCAAAACCAGAAACCATTTTCTTTTAAGCATATTTTGCAACAGATCATCTCCTTTTCTGATTTCATTTCTAATTCGCTTATATAATTTTTTCATTCTAAACATTAAGTATTACTGAAATACAATGCCTAGCATAATAACGATAACTATATTAACTATAGGATGCAATAAAATATTTCATGCTGCAGAAGCAATTGAAGTTTTTCCCCACATTGCTATATCACGTCCGAATTTTGACCACCACGAATGTCCTAAAAATTCAGACAATTCATGCCCTATTTCCTTGTTCATGTTTAAACAATATTTCTGCATTCTGGTAAGTTCATTAGATAAAGCTATTAACCACTTCCCGACCGCCGTATGCAAAATGACAGCCGGGAAGTGGTTTCGTTATCCTGACTGGACGTCATATGACGTCCTCAGGATAACAAGCCGCCGTGCACCCGGGGGGGCGTGCATCACGGCGATCGGTGGTGTGGGAGGTCAGTCTGACCCCCTGCAATACCGATCTCGGTAAAGTGCTTCCATCCGAAGCACTTTACCATGTGATCAGCCGTGACCAATCACGGCTGGTCACAGTGTAACACAGGAAAGCCGTTTATCAGCTTTCCTGTACTCAGGTCTGCAGACCTGAGGAGTGGAGAGCCGATCGGCTGCATCCCTGACAGGGAGGGTTTGTGCTGATGATTTATCAGCACAGCCCTCCCTCGGATTGCCACCCTAGACCACCAGGGAGCCTGCCCAGGGACAACCAGGGATGTGCCCACCCAGGACCACCAGGGAGCCGACCAGGGACCACCAGGGAGCCGATCTGGACCACCAGGGAGACCCCCCTAGACCACCAGGTAAGAGACATATTGCCCAATGTGGATGCCACCCTAGACCACCAGGGAATGAGCCCCTATGAGTATATATGCCCACCAGTGCCCCTATCAGTGCTTACCAGTGCCCTATCAATGGATACCAGTGCCACATATCAGTGCCCATCATTGCCACCTACCAGTGCCCACCTATCAGTGCCCATCAGTGCCACCTATCAGTGCTGTCTATGAGTGCCCATCAGTGCCGCTTAGCAGTGTCCTTCAGTGCTGCATATCAGTGCCCGTCAGTGCTGTATATCAGTGCCACCTATCAGTACCCATCAGTGCTGCTTATCAGTGTCGCCTAACAGTGCTCATCATTGCTGCATATAAGTGCCTCATCATCAGTGCCACCTCATCAGTGCTGCCTCATCAGTGCCAATCAGTACTGCCACATCAGTGCCCGTCAGTGTAGCCTCATCAGTGCCCACCAGTGATGGAGAAAATTTACTTATTTACAAAGTTTTGTGACAAAAATAGAGAATTTTTTTTTTTTTTTCAAAATTTTCGGTCTTTTTTTATTTGTAGCGCAAAAAATAAAAAACGCAGGGGTGATCAAATACCAGCAAAAGAAAGCTCTATTTGTGGGAACAAAATGATAAAAAATCTGTTTGGGTACAGCATCGCACGACCGCGCAATTGTCATTCAAAGCGCAACAGCACTGAAACCTGAAAATTGGTCTGGTAGTAAAGTGTTCTAAGTGCATAGTATTGAAGTGGTTAATAAACCTTTATCTTTTTGAATTGTATTTTCCCAGTCCTCTCAAGGGAATTCATCTATCTGAGAGATATTGTACTGTATGGTAAGAGCACTTATATTTTTCATAAGCATATTTGTTAAATTAATTCTCAACCCATTAACACTCATTGATGTCTCCTTCTATACAATACAAGCCTTGACTTTAGTTTTCTGTATGCGTACAAGAGAAGAAGAAAGTTTTAACCCTTTCTGTGTCTGTCATGATTTGAAAACAGACCTTCTTTTTATCTACAAGGGTAATTAATTCAGAGGTAACTTTTTCTATTCTTGCTGAACATAATGTATGATTATGGTAGCAAGAATGAAATATTCCTTTGTCTTGATTAGGTAAACAGATAACTTTAGACTGGAATTGTAAACATGATGATAGATCTAATTGTTCTAATTCAAAATTATCACTGTTCAACGCAAAATCTGTATACTGTAATTTATAATATAGTAACTGTGTATTGCTAACAGGTAATCCCAAGAAAGTAAAAGGAACCAATATTTATTCTTTCCCTGCTATAGGAATCATAGAAGAACTACATCCTATCCATTTATTTACCCATAAATCTGTACTATTTATTGCATATTCATATTCTCTGGATAAATTGTGTAAAATACCAAGAGGAGTTATTCCATTCTGAAATGCTTGCGCAATTATTTTAAAATGAGTGGAATATTCCGTCTGGATCTTTAAGCATGCTCTAGCTAAATGAGAATGTTGCTCACTTGTCATTAGATTAAGAGCAATATTTTGTAGATGTAATATGGATGGACCCATTACATTGACTGTTTTAATTACCTTATCTTCTAATATCTGATTTAGATTTCTTTGTACTTTAATACTGTTACTTCCCACTAAACCAGCTGTCTTGAGATCATACTTTAAAGTGTTAATATCCATACTATTTGTTATACTTCCAATAGTACAGACTCCTCCTAAAATACCTTCAACAATACCACGTTTATTTCTGTTATGATTCTTAATATTAATTCCAAACCATCTTTCAATACCCAATTCCATATTAACCAAATGTTATTGACATTGTGAAAACCATGTAAAGATTTTCCATTCTGAAATATTAAAGTTCCACAATATAATGATAAACTTTCCTTCTCTCAAGAGAATTCTGGATTGGAAATGGTTAATCTGGAAAGGATTAGCAGAAATACTTTTTTTTATCAATGCATGGTGTTATTCTTGGAGACATTACAATAACACTTTAGCATTATCACATTTTATCTGATAATTTTCTATTGATATGCAGCACTCATATATACCAGTATCATTTAAAAATACACTTTGTTGATGATAAATAAATTTATCATTAATCCAATTCACACTACCAAAAATTCCTTTATGGATTATATTAGTAGTACAGGCAGTCCTTGGGTTACAAACAAGATAGGGTCTGTAGGTTTGTTCTTAAGTTGAATTTGTTTGTAAGGTGGAACAGGTAATTTTTTTAAAAGTAGCTCCAGCCAAAAAAACTTTTTTTAAGCTTTTGGGATAGAATAGGGAAGGGTTAACACTCCTGTAATGTTTGTTTTGCTGTCTATGTTTCTGTTCAGAAGATTTCACCTCACTTCCTGTCCCAATGATTGGATTTTGAAAATTTTGGGTTGTGCAAACAAACCTTGGTGATAATGCATCAGTGGAGACACCTTTTTCCCATAATAACTCTTATAGGAGTGAATTTCCCTTCCTAGGGGTAGATTTCATCTCACTTCCTGTTGTCTCCCTCCATTTGTAAGTAGGAATTGTTCGTTCTTGTTATTGTAATATCGCATATTTTTACAATGTCCTCCTTTTCATCCCCGAATATATTTAAATGTTCCGGATCTATAAAATGTATATAATTTTGTAATAGGTAATAAGTATGATCTTTTGTTCTTCCTACTTTTGGGGTGTGTACCATGTTATTTGTAATATTTCCCGACCAAATTGTTGAATCATTACCTATTACAACTACTACACAGAAACCCATATCTATTCGATTACATTCAAAGGTTCCGGTTTCATTATTTAGTATATAAAATCCTTGCATTTTAACAAATTTTGTTTTAGATTCTATTTTAGCTCTAACTTCAATATCATTACTATGAATAAAATACAGCATACACCATGTTCTTCCGTGACCTATGCATATGTAGCACCCTGGTCTTATACAGGGCTGCTAACAAATTTAGTTGTGCTAGGTGGTAACTAGCCTGGCTAATTGGTAGTGGATCCACTGATTCTGCCCTAAGCCTGAGTCTGATGTGTAGCCCCTCTCTTCTGTCACAAGGTGGCACTGCTGCTTCTGACATCAGAATGGTGGAGCACAGTTAACACAGGTTATGAATAGATGAATGTTGTCTCAGCCAATCAGCAGGGAGCTTCTTTCAGCTGCCAAGCATGCTGGGATAGACCATTTATTTGGGAGGAGTCAGGTGATTGGGGTTCTTTGCCACCCAGGCAGCTGCTGGGGTGGACCTGTGTCAGAAGCCTGAGGCCTATCCCAGAAGCACCTGGCTGCTAGGCCTGACCGAGGCCTATCCAGGAATCTAAGCAGCAGCAGGGAGTTAGGCTGTGAGTCGGAGGCCTAACCGAGTTGAGGAGGTTCTGCCTGAGGGAGAACCAGATTGGTGCCAGTGATAAAGGAGAAGCAATTGCCACAAAGGGACAACCTCTCCTGTTTCCAGAGGCAGGTGTAGAGAGAGAGGATGGAGGTCTGAAGAAGTACCAGAGCAGCTGTAAGGAACCATCCGGGGCCATTGGAAGGCCTATGCGCGGGCGCACGTAGTGTGTGCGCGCGTCCGTGCGCGTTTGAGCACGCTTGTGCATGCGCGGATGCGACTGTGTGCGTGTATGCGCCGGTATTGGCGCCAAAATGGCCATTTAAGCCCTCAGCACCCTGCAGTCAATGCTGTCCGTTCTACAGGGTTCCTGCCCCTGTGACCCCAGCATTTGTTCAGAGAGACTTCCTGTACCTGTGACCCCGGCTTCCCCTTTGGACTTTGTTTACCTGCTGCCTGCCCTGACATTCAGCCTGCCTACCACTATTCTTCTTCCTGACCCCTTGTACTTCTGTTGCCTGCACGTTGCCGACCCTGCCTGTACCCGACTATACGCCAGCCTGAACCACTTGTACCGCACCGCCAGCTTGTTACCGACCCAGCCTGTACCACCACTCTTCTGCCTGCACGAGCTCCTGTGGACCTTCACCTATCATCTGTAACCAAGTCCAACCCTCGTGCCCCCTGAGCTCCCAGTCGCCACCATCAGGGGCTCTCAAACCAGGGCCGTAAGAGTCAGATTCAACCACCAGGTACGTGACAGCAGCCGTTTTACTAGCCGGGGATAGTGAAGAGGTGGGAAAGCTTCAGTAGTCTCATCCGGGAACCCAGCAGGTGGCGTAGGTGCACCTTGAAGATAAGTACAGCGGGTAGCGGTGAGTCAAGTCAGGGACCCAGCGGGATAGCGTGGGTGAAGCTTGAGTGAAGATCTACGGTGGGATACTGTGAGATGTGGGTAAAGATCTACAGCAGGCTACTGTGAGTTACGTGTTCAGATCTATAGTGAGATATCGAGAGTGAGGTGTTGCTATAGGAGACAGCAATTGCTACGAAGGTACAGATTGCTGCATTTAGCTTAAATGCCCTTTTTTGTATTGCTGTCTGCCTACTTCTATATTTGTCTGTGGAGTCTGACTGTGGAGTCTTGCCTAAGGGTGTCCTGGCTATAACCATCTCTCCCCCAGTTCTTGTTAAGAGACAATAAATCTCTTTTTGTTCATTTCAAAAGTGACTGGCGCCCAATCATTCTACTTTGCACTACACCCACCATGCCTAGTAACCTGCACCCTGAGGAGAAAAGTCAGCTGTCCCTGAGGTCACCATTTGGCCTTTGGAGGTTGGGGGCATCGCTACACATACATATCCTAACAAATCTTCAGCTGTATTGATCTCAGTGTCCTTTAGTATATCTCTTTTGTTTCTTAATAATGAATTGACGTCAGTGTCTTTGTTGTGTAAGTCTTCAATCCTGTTAACCTCTGCATTGCTGGAACAGTTTGTGATATATTTTACCACTGATAAAATTGTCACTAAAGAAAAGATGAGTCCTGTGATGATGTCTTCTCTCTTTAACCACTTACCCACTGGGCACTTAAGCCCCCTCAATAACCAGACCAATTTTCAGTGTTCAGTCCTCTCACCTTTTGAATGACACTGTACCCATATGAAATGTTTGTTCCTTTTATCACACAAATACAGCTTTCTTTTGGTGGTATTTAATCACCACTGGGTTTACTATTTTTTGCGCTATAAATGCTATAAATTTTGTAAAAAAATTGCATTTTCTTTGTTTCTGTTATAAAATTTTGCGAATTAGTAATTTTTCTTCATAAATTTTATCCAAAATTTATACTGCTACATGTCTTTGGTAAAAATAACCCAAATCGGTGTATGTTATTTGATTTTTGTGAAAGTCATAGAGTCTACAAGCTATGGTACCAATCTCTGAAAATTGATCACAGGTGATGTACTGACAGCCTATCTCAATTCTTGAGACACTAACAAGCCAGGAAAGTACAAATCCCCCCCAAATTACCCCTTTTTGGAAAGTAGACATTCCAAGGTATTTAGTAAGAGGCATGGTGAATTTTTTGAAGTTGTCATTTTTTCCCACAATTCTTTGCAAAAAATTAGCAAAGTTTGCAAAATCACAAAATTGTCGTATTAACCCCCCTGGCCGTATTCCCGGGTGTGGCTCAAGGTGAATTTTCTGTACCATGAGCAGTAACCCCGAGCCACACTCGGGATCACATCGCTGGATCCAGGCAGTATTACTTACCTTGTCCCCTTGATCCAGCTATGTCCCCCCGCTGTGTCTGTGGGCTGTGTCTTCCGCCCGATGCCTCTGTGATGCCGGGCTCCGTTCCCTGCGAGCGTCGCTTCAAAAAAGTGAAACAGATAATAAACATACAGTACACTGTAATCTGTAAGATTACATTACTGTATGAAATAATTTCACATCCCCTTTGTCCAGGGGTTTGCCCAGTGCCCTGCATGCACTTTTATATTATATATGTCATTCTTTCTGCCTGGAAACTTGAGAATGTCCATGGCATCCAAAAAGCGCCCCTTTACCAAAGTGGTTTTTGATCAGTTAGAAATCACCGATAGTAAATAAGAATCATTTGCAGAATTGAGTGATACTGATTTTTGGGGAAATTTATCATCAGGCACTGAAAGTGATGACAGCAACAATTCTGCAAGTGAGCAAATTTCAGTGTTTTTGATTTGATTACATCATTGAATACATTTTATTACTATTATATTATTATTTTTGATAATTATTTATAGTTATTTATTATATTATCATTTATGATTTCGTGTTTCAAACTTTATCATACCCGGGAAGTCTACTAGACTCTTGTTTGGACAGATTTGAGTGAGTTATTCCTAATAATTACAAGCCTACAATATAAAACGCCAAATTTCTACACAAAACAATGTATCGCTTTTAGATGCAAAAATCTGACATAATCATGCCGCCAGGGAGGTTAACAGGTTATGTCTCACACACAGCATGTGCATACCACAAATTACACCCCAAAACACATTCTACAACTATGGCGATACCACATGTGTGAGACTTTTACACAGTCTGACCACATAGAGAGGCCCAATATGCAGGGAGCACCATCAGGCGTTCTAGGGACATAAAAAACACATTTAATTTCTTGACTACCTCTTGCACTTTTGATGGTCCTGGGGCACCAGGACAATTGAAACACCCCAATGTATATTCTAAGAGGCAAAATTAGTCTTTTGAACATGTCATTTTTTTCCACACATTTTTGGAAAATGTAGAAAGAAAATGAAAACGCATTTTGTTACGCAAATTTGTCAATTTACACAATATTTCTAACATGTAGCATGTGCATAGTAAAAATTACACCCCAAAATATATTCTGCTACTCCTCCTGAGTATGGCAATACCCCATGTGTGGGACTTTTACACATCCTGGTCACATACAGAGGCCCCAACATGCAGGAAGCACAGTCAAGTATTCAGGGGACATACAGTATCTCACAAAAGTGAGTACACCCCTCACATTTTTGTAAATAATTTATTATATTATTTCATGTGACAACACTGAAGAAATGACACTTTGCTACAATGTAAAGTAGTGAGGTTGTCTTTAGGAAATTGGCGTATGAGTGCTGCCAGCATTGCTGCAGAGGCTGAAAGGGTGGGGGGTCAGCCTGTCAGTGCTCAGACCATACGCCGCATACTGTATCAAATTGGTCTGCATGGATGTCGTCCCAGAAGGAAGCCTCTTCTAAAGATGATGCACAAGAAAGCCTGAAAACAGTTTGCTGAAGACAAGCAGACTAAGGGCATGGATTACTGGAACCATGCCCTGTGGTCTGATGAGAACAAGATAAACATATTTAGTTCAGATGGTGTCACGCATGTGTGGTAGCAACCAGGTGAGGAGTACAAAGACAAGTGTGTCTTGCCTACAGTCAAGCATGGTGGTGGGAGTGTCATGGTCTGGGGCTGCATGAGTGTTGCTGGCACTGGCGAGCTACAGTTTATTGAGGGAACCATGAATGCCAACATGTACTGTGACATACTGAAGCATAACATGATACCCTCCCTTCAAAGACTGGGCCGCAGGACAGTATTCTAACATGGTAACGACTCCAAACACACCTCCAAGACCACTGCCTTGCTAAAAAAAGCTGAGGGTAAAGGTGATGGACTGGCCAAGCATGTCTCCAGACCTAAACCCTATTGAGCCTCTGTGGGGCATGCTCAAACAGAAGGTGGAGAAGCATAAGGTCTCCAACATCCACCAGCTCCGTAATGTCGTAATGGAGGAGTGGGAGAGGACTCCAGTGGCAACTTGTGCAGCTCTGGTGAACTCCTGGCTCAAGAGGGTTTAGGCAGTGCTAGAAAATACAGACACACGTACAGATATATACAGCTCCACAAAAGAAGACCCACTTCAGTGAGGCTGCATATATGTGCACACTGGTCAGGTAGGGTTTAACCACTTGCGGACCGCCCACCGTACATATACTGCGGCAGGATGGCCACACTGAGCCAGATCATGTACCTGGTCTGGGGCATGCAGTGGTGATCAAATACCACAAAAAAAGCTCTATTTGTGGGAAAAAAGGACACAAATTTTGTTTGGGTAAAGCGTTGCATTACCGCGCAATTGTCAGTTAAAGTAACGCAGTGGCATATCGCAAAAAATGGTCTGGTTATGAAGGGGGGTAAATCTAGCAGAGGGCAGATGGTTTAGTGTTATAGTTCATTCCAACCACTGTAAAGTTTACAGAATAGTTTGATGTCCATGTGAGTGTGAAGAAATATATACTGTAAATAGCACGTGAATTAAAAAAAATCATGTGCTGGATACAAACATTACATGTATGAACTGTTTATGGATATCAAAACACAATATTTTTGTATTAGATTAGTGAGTAGTTAGGTGTTTTTAGGCAGTCAAAAAGTAATTAAACACATTTTCTTTTACTTTCTCAAGAATTTCCATCACCTCAAATTATTACAGTAAGGCCTGCTCTCCAAATCTTCAGTTTTATGCACATCTTTATTATCTTTTTGTAATCTGATAATAATGGTGACTTGACAGATTTGGATTTCCAAATTGCTGGGTTTGATGTCCCTCCTCAGGTAGACTCACTTTATCCTGGAGAGAACGTAAAATAATCCCTTCCAATTCTCTAAGGAGATTATCAAAGTTTAAGGTTAAGTAATGATAGCATCAGCTAGCTTTTAATTACTGTATGTATAGATCTAATTTTTAAATCTTGTTCAATGAATGCGATGCCAATTTTAGGAAAATGATTGTGAAAAAGAGCATTGGCC
This sequence comes from Glandirana rugosa, assembly GCA_018402905.1. Lineage (NCBI taxonomy): Eukaryota > Metazoa > Chordata > Amphibia > Anura > Ranidae > Glandirana > Glandirana rugosa. The sequence goes on from BLSH010065604.1 coordinate 1,684,947, forward strand.
TCTTTTTTGTTTGTTTGACCATTTAAAAATCTGTTTTAAAGTGGTAAGTGAAACAAAAAAGTGCTGTAATCAACTCATTTTAAATCAATCACACTGGCCTTTATACCTTCCACATTTCTACCCTCCACTGACTGTCCACTGTCATGCCATCAGCATTCCTTTTGTGCAAAGATTGCCTCCTCTCCTGCACACACGCTTCGCTACCGTACGCTTTGCACTCTTCTCCTGTACCTGCATACTATCCTCCCTCTATCCCTATAACCTCTTCTGCACATACTGTCCATCATACCCTCCTCACATCTTTTCTTCGCCATTGCACCTTTTGACTCATGCACTCCTCTCCTGTACCTACTTCTCACCATCATACCTTTCAAATTATTCTTATACTGTACACACATTGGTACCTGTTATACCCTTAATGTTTTTCTTCTACACTATGTGGCTGAACACACACTCTTTGCACTCTTTTCCTACACCTATTCCTCACCATCATACACTCTGCATTCCTCTCCTATACCTACTGCCCATTGTCATACCCTCTGCACTCTATTTTTGCTGGTAAATTTAAATGAACTACATTGGTGGTACCAAAGCATACAAGGAGATTAAATTGTAGTATCCATTGTTTCTTAGGCCAGACTGGTTGCCTTCAGGCTCGTGTATGTATATATGCCCTGCTACAGCTTTTTTTAGTGCATGTGTGTGAAGATTTAAAAGTACACACTTACTCTTAATTTATAAAGTGCTATTTGGTGTCACTGGATCAAGCTGGGTTCATGTCAGGAAGGGAGGGCAGGGATAATACCCTTAAAGCAATAAATCTCCACCACTGGCTTTGGTCTACTCACCAAAAAGGATTTTTTTCTATCCCTCGATGTGGAGAAGGCATTTGACAGGGTGGCCTGGGACTATCTAGCAGAAACACTCAGAGCTTTGGGGCTGTGAGACAGGATGCTTAATTTTATTCTTGCCCTATACTCTAACCCCACGGCGAAGGTAAGAGTCAACGGTCACCTGTAGGACTCCTTCTCCATATCTAATGGAACACGCCAGGGTCGCCCTTTATCCCCTTTAATATTTATTTTGACATTAGAACCTTTTTTGAACAGGATTAGGCAGAACCAGGATATACAAGGCATCACAGTCGCAGGCCAATCATATAAACTTGCTGCATATGCAGATGATGACCTGCTTTTTCTAACAAAGCCCCTCATCACAATCCTCAATCTGCTAAAAGATATAACCATGTTTAATACTCTATCAAACCTACAAATACATTTCTCCAAATCTAATGCAATAAATATCTCCCTTCTGTGATGATATCACGTGTGAGACACACACAAAGTAATGATATCACGCATGAGACGCAAGCAAGGCTGAATCCATCTTGGGAAGGCATGCTACTTCAATGGCTGCTAAATTTTTCTTTTTAAAACCACTATCAGTCCTTGGGCTAAACTCCTCATTCCCCCTCCCTTCCTGGCCAGATCAGCTTCAAAGGGGGCCATCTGATCATGGTTTATGACCGGTCAGGAAGAAGAGGCCTGTTTAGTTTAACAGTAATTGAACAGCTATAAACCATACCAATGTTTGGACAGGCAAGCCCCCTGGAACACACAGACAATCCTAACCTCAGAATGACCCCATTCATGTCTTCCAACTTACCAAAAACTTACATACAGTCATACTTCCAGCTGGGAGCCTAATATAGTGATAAAATGTACATATTTGAATGTAGAATTTTGGCCCGAATTATTAAAGTATAAACATTCCCCCCTTTTGACCCAAGAAGGGATAGAACTAGTTTATTCTCTCCCCAGGGTCCCCGAATATCACAACACATTCATGTGTGGGCTTAATCAAAAGCCCTCAATGTGCTGAGATTGAATTTCTTACTGTGAGATTTGCCTGGTGGCCCAATCTTGAAATATAAAGCTAAAAAATAGTGCAGCGCTAGAAAACAAAATTATGCAAAAACACCATATTGTGACAATATATTCCAATAAAGTGCAACGTGTGTAAGGTACTGAAAAGGTATTGTTACAGCTAATATCAAATCATTCGTTAGATGATGGATGTAAACAAAGAACTAAGTGCACCAATTGTGCTAAAGTGCAGAAAATTGCAAATGACAATATCTTGTATATTAGATAACTAAGAAAGTCTCTGTGATGAATGCAGCAAGGAAGTTGTCCATAGAAATAACAATTTGATTGAAGGCAAGTGTAAACAAAGTGCAATGCTTCATGAGCACTATAAATCAATAGTGTCCAGTGACCATCACTAATCATTAGGGTTGTCCCGATACCGATACTAGTATCGGTATCGGGGCCGATACTGAGCATTTGCCTGAGTACTTGTACTCGGGCAAAATGCTCCGATGCCTTATCCGATACTTGGGCAACCAGGGGATGATCAGTGCAGCGCTGGAGGGGGATTTACAATCACTGATCTCCCGACTCCCTGTATATATTTCATTAAAGCAACTGACAGCCACTTCTCCTCCCGAGGCTTTCAGCTGCTACAATGAAATGTATACAGGGAGTCGGGAGATCAGTGATGGTAAATCCCCCTCCAGCGCTGCACTGATCATCCCCCTTGACTGTCCCTGTATCCTCCTCCAGTCCCCCTGTCCTCGATCTGTCAGTCACGTCGCGACCTCCCCCTAAATGGTAGTGACTAGAGGGCTGAGGGACATATGTAAAGTAACATCGTCGACTTTCGGAGCCCTCCTCTTCACCGACAGTCAACGAAATTACTTTATATATGTCCCTCAGCCCTCTAGTCACTAACATTTAGGGGGAGGTCGCGACGTGACTAGTAGGGGACCAACGGGTTCATAGCCTATTCCGTAGCCTCGTAAAACGGGCTCATGTTCATGAGTCCGTTTACGAGTCATAGCCGGGGCTATGGCTATGATCATAGCCATAGCCCTGTTGGGA
>BLSH010065604.1:1704102-1721347 GCA_018402905.1 Glandirana rugosa
CCCCCCCCCCCCCCCCCCCTGCTGATGAAAACCTAAAACTGCAAGATCCTGTATGGCAACTGACAGCAGTATCAATGCCATGGCATGCATTGCACAGGTTGCTAGCCCCTTATATAGCAAAAAAAATCTCTGTTAGACTTACTAGTAACCCTATTTCTAGGAGGCTTTCAGGACTTTCAGGACAGCAGCTGGAGAGAGCGCAGCTCCATCCCTTTTCCCAGGAAACACTGCAGTCACATCTTAAAAGATCGGTCACTTCCACCATGGCCTCAGTTGTTCCAGAGTACCTCCAGCCATGCTGAAAAAATATAAGCAATAAAACATAACACCAACACCATATTTACTTAACACCATAAACAAGGGAGGGTTATCGGTGCTGCCCTGAAAGACTCCTAGAAATACTGTTACCGGTAAGTCTAACTGTTATCCTCTCCAGGTGCTGTCCTGAAAGACGAGGAGAGAAAATCTCAGTTAGACTTGCCGGTAACAGTATTTCTAGGAGTCTTTCAGGACAGCACCTGGAGAGGATAACAGAGTATTTACTCTAGGGTGGGACCACCGCCTGCAGGACCTTCCTGCCAAACGACTGTTCCGTTGCCGAAAGCAGATCCAACTTGTAGTGGCGGGTGAATGTGGAGAAGCTTGTCCATAGGCCGCCTTGCAGATCCGCCCCAGAGATGCCCCTGCCTGCTCTGAACAAGAAGTGGCTACAGCCCGGGTAGAATGGGCCACTATGCCTGCTGGAGGTTGTACTTCCACTGCCTTATATGCTTCCTCAATGGCCATTCGGTGCCACCTACCTATCGGGCTTTTGGATGCTGTACACCTTTTCCTTGGTTCAGAGAATAGTACCAAAAGAGAACTTGACTTCCTAAATTCCTTCGTGATTTTCAGATATTGCATCAAACATCTCCTCCTTAGGACAGGAAGGTGTTGGAGGGGAACAGTGCTTGGTTTTCTCCTTGCTCTTTCCCTGAAAAACACCAAGACACCCATTAATATACAATAACAATAGTGCCAACCCTTCAGCTATCTACCGTTAGTACTCCTATAGTGACCCACAATTTATGCCATCCTGTCACTATAACATTATTACACAGCTCCCTTGGTGTCATAAACCAAAGCAGAGTACCGCCAGCTCCCTGATTCCCCCTGGAACCAAGGAGGAAAAACATACTTGACCCCCGGGTAAGTCCAAAGGACCAATGTCCTGGCTTACCTGGGTCTGGCTGGTTGTAGTGGCTCCTGCTCCTGCCACTGCCACCTGCATGTCCAGCTCCATTCTTCCCCCAGACTGCAGGTGTTTACATCCTTTTTTAAAACTCCCAGTCCTTTTGCCACTGCGAGGTACGGAAGTTGCACCAGCCGTGGCCCACCCCCTCTCCTGCGTTCCAGCAGCCAGAACTGGAAGCCGCGACGCACCGCCGGAAGTCCCACCTCCGCCGGAAATTACGCTCCTGTCCTCCGGAACCTGGAATGTGCAGAGATACAGGGATAGAGCCGGCATCAAGCCTGCCCCCACACAACCTCCAACGCACGGTCTAATGGCAGCCCCCCAGCAGCCTCTGATCACAGATCGCCACCATTACTAGTAAAATCAATGAAAAAAATAAAAGTCCCTAAATCTATCCCATAGTTTTTAGACGCGATTACTTTTGCGCAACCCAATCAATATACGCCTATTGCGATTTTTTTTTTTTTTAAATATGTAGAAGAATATATATTGGCCTAAACTGATGAATAAATTAGTTTTTTTATATTTATTTTTGGACATGTATTATAGCAAAAAGTAAAAAAAAAAAGGTTTTTTTTCAAAATTGTCTCTTTCTTTGTTTATAGCGCAAAAAATAAAAACCGCAGAGATGAATACCACCAAAAGAAAGCTCTATTTGTGGGAAAAAAAGGAATCCAAATTTGTTTCAGTACAGCGTTGCGCAATTGTCAGCTAAAGCAATGCAGTGCCGTATCTCAAAAAATGGCCTGGTCATTAAGGGAGCAAATCCTTCCGGGGCTGAAGTGGTTAAGCACCAAATAAAAGTCACATTTCTTTCTCTATGGATCTAAACTTACTATGAATTGAAGCCATTGTTGAAGCCATGTGCCACCACCCCTCCATAGGGGGCTGAATTGTTTTATTTGAACCGTTGTTTAAGCAAACGTTCAGAAATAACTTTCTTTAAAATTATTCACCGGGTCTATCCGACACTACTAAAATTGAGCAAAATGTATCCAGGAGCTTCTCCATGCTGTTGTAAGTGTACTTGTGGAGATGCAAATGTTCACCATATGTTATGGTTCTCCCCCAGCTGCAATACCTTTGGGAAGAAGTTACACGTTTTATAACTTGCCTTATTATGATTCCTATTCCACAAACTGTGTTGGTCCGCTTGCTGGACCTGGTGGGCACCCTAGCTCACCGCCCAACAACAAAGATCTTTATAAGCCTATTGCTGTTTTACAAAAAGAAAGCTATAATTCTAAAATGGAAGCAACCCGAAGTGCCCGGTTTAAACTTTTGGAAGACCTTGAATAACTCTGCTATGCACCTGTACAAAACTATGTACCACTCCCGTGGATGCTCAGCTCAATTTGACAAAATATGGAATATTTGGTTAGAATCGCACACAACTAATGCCGTCTAATAATTGCAATGACATCAGATGGCTTCTTGCTGATTTCCAATAGCTTGTACTTACCTTTTTTTTCAATACCTTAATTTAGTATCTTGTACACATACCACCCTTTTATCTACTGTCCTAAGAATGGTGTTTGTTGTAATTGATATGCCTTATTGATTATCCTGCTTATCTGGTGCACACGAGCAGTGTAAAGTCTTTAACCGGTTCCAGACCGGCTACCACATATTTACTGCAGCAATGTAGCGCTGTCTCGCGAATCTCCATATATAAGCGGCGATCCGCGCGAGCACACTTAGTGGACGGGAGCGTGCCGGTGGTGGCACGCTCTCGTGCCCGCCGCACTCTGCAGGAGTGTGCTCGCGGCTCGGGCGGACCCGATGTCCGCCGGCGAGCCGCGATGACCTGCCAGAGAGAAAGAACGGGGAACCGCCGATGTAAACACGGCGGTTCCCTGTTCTGTCAGGCGGCATGTGAGAGATCTACTGATCCCTGTCGCTGGGATCAGTTCGATCTCTTATGCTCCTGACAGCCCAGCCCCCTCACGCCTAGGGAGCACAGTTAACCCCTAGATCTCTCCCTGCAGATTATCCCCTTCACTGACAATAACATTTATATAGTTAACCTGAATACCATATAAAAAAGGTTATGGCGATGACTAGGCTATTTTCCATACGTGCTAGTGAAAAAAACACAATTTCCGCAATGTGTTCCACTTATCCTAATCATAAACAGGTGAAACATCAACGATAGCTTAAATGATTAATAATTATAAATCATACTGTTGCAAAAGTCCATATAATTAGCATAATTTATGAATACTAATATGAAGTCCATAGGTTTATCCCAACACCATGTGCAACTTTAATTGCTTGGTAAGTGTGAAATCCACCAATGCTCATAAAGATGGCAACTCACCAGAATCTTTTAACCCCTTTTTACAGGTCGTCAAAAATCGTTTTAGGAATAGCCTTTGGATATCCTGCAACTCCGTTCCTCTCTTAGTGAAAGATCCAATAGTTTCTATAACAATAGGAATGACTCCACAGGAGACCAAAATAAAAGTCTCATAGTGTAGTAGTGTTATTAAGGATATGCAGATAAAAAAGGTTTAAACCAATTGCACTCACATTTTGTTGTGCCAAGGTCCCGGCACTGGGTGTATACAGCAATCACAGACGAGCGGAGTAAGCCTGCTAACAGCCGATTTGTTATGCTATACTCGGCGGTCTCCTTGCCCGTTCGCGTGCACTCCAACCCTCGCTTTCAATGTGAGCTGCTATAGGGACACCTTAAACCCGGAAGTCTAATGTCTAGGACGTCTCCGACGTATGTTTTGCCTAGTGGAGACCGCCAAGTATAGCATAACGATCAACAAGATTGAGATGCGGGATCTTCCATGCTTCCAAGACATCCAGGCCGGGTAAAAAGCTGGGTAGCATAAATATGATAATCGTGGCTTGTGCGGGGATTGAAATCCAGGTTTATTCTTAAGCCTATCCCAAGTGCGAAGGCTATGGAGGGTAACTGGATTGCAGACTGTGGTACAATCACTGTAGATACAATAGGTTAGCTACAGATAGTGGATCGCAGTCCACTGATTCTAGTAAGACCCATAACGGAATTTCATGTGTGGCATGGCTGGCATTTGGTTAGTTGTGCCATATGGGCTGCTTGGTAGTACTTTGTAACGTCCGGGACCCCAAGGCCTCCTGTGAGTTTGAGAGAAAAGAGGGTATGCTTATTAATTCAGGACCTCGATTTTCCCCATATGTGGTGGAGGGTGCGTCTTTGGAGAATCCGGAGGAAATACGATGGGATGTGGATTGAAAGTACCCAGAACAGGTACAGTATTTTAGGCAGGATTGACATTTTGACAACTGTTATATGGCCCAACCAAGCAAGGGGAAATTTGGACCAGGAGGACATGAGGCGTGTTAAGTGAGTTAGTATGGCAGGGTAGTTAGAGGAATAAAGCCCATTTGGGTCGGCTGTGAGGTGGATGCCCAAATAGGGGATGTTATGGGAAGAGCTTGTTGTCGCTGGGGCAGGAGTGATGAGTCAATAGAGATGTTAAGTGCTTTGGACTTTTGCGGGTTTACTACGAGACCAGATGTTTCAGCAAATTCCTCAAGGGTTTTTAGAAGGTTTGGAGAGGAAATCAGGGGAGCAGACAGAAACAGAAAGATGTCGTCCGTGAAAAGGCAGTTTGTGGCGATATCCCTCTTTTTCAATACCCTTAATGTCAGGGTTAGAGCGAATCAGTTGTGCTAATGGCTCTATCGCTAGAGCGAAAAGGAAGGGGAATAGAGGACATCCCTGGCGGGTTCCCTGTTGGATTGGAAAAGGGGCGGATTTATAGCCTGCATATCTGATATATGCAGTCGGGGAGGTGTAAAGGGATGTTATCCAGGTGAAAAAGTGAGGACCGAAGCCCCAGTTTTTAAGAGCAAATAACAAATATGGCTAAAATATGGTATCAAACGCCTTCAAAATGTCTAACGATATGAAGCAGGCGGGGATTTTCCGTGCCCTTTTTGCGATTCGGCGCTGCGTCGCTTTAACTGACAATTGCACGGTCGTGCGGCGTTGTACCCAAACAAAATTTGCGTCCTTTTTTTCCCACAAATAGAGCTTTCTTTTGGTGGTATTTGATCACCGCTGCGTCATTTCTGATCGCCGCTATAAACAAAAGAAGAGCGACAATTTTGCAGAAAATACCCAAATTTCTTACTTTTTGCTAAAATACAAATCCAAAAAAAAAATATAAAAAAAACATTTTTTTCACCGGTTTTGGCCGATTTATATTCTTCCTCATATTTGCGATAAAAAAAATCGCAATCGGCGTTTATTGATTGGTTTGCGCAAAAGTGGTCGCGTTTACGGATGATGAGAATTCATTTTTGGGGTTTTTATTTTTTTTATTTTTTACTAGTAATGGCAGCGATCTGCGATTTTTAGCGGTACTGCGATATTTCAGCGGACATGTCGGAACATTTTGACACTTTTTTGGGACCATTGGCATTTATACAGAGATCAGTGCTATAAAAATGCACTGATTACTGTGTAAATGCCATTGGCAGTGAAGGGGTTAACCTGCAGGGGGCGCTCTAAGGGTTAACTGTGTTCCCTGGGCGTGTTCTTACTGTGGGGGGACTGCCCTAGCTGGGGAAGGGAAGTGGTCACAGCCTCCATGTACAGGAAGGCTGTGGTCACAGCCCTTCCCCCTTCACAGAACGGAGGTCCGTGTTTACTTACACGGACCTCCGTTCTTTCACTCCGGGGGGGGCATCGCGGGTGGCCGGCGGAGATCGACTCCGCCGCACCCACTCCCTGGCCCTCCCCGAACACAGGCAGCACGCGCGCGCTCACTAGGCTCAATCCCGCAGCCGCCATCATATGACGGCGTTTTGCGGGAAAGAGCCACCTTGTCGTCGTCAATTGCCGACCAGCGCTCGGCAAGCGGTTAAGCAGAGATATGGGGCAGTAGTTAGCCCATGAAGAATCATCTGAATGTAGTTTTGGCAGCATGGAAACAATGGCAGAGAGAGAAGCCAACCTAAATGAGTCTCCTCGGAGAATCTCATTAAAGGCCTTCACTAGTAGGGGGGTGAGAAGGTCAGTGAATTGCTTATAATAGGCTGCTGTAAAGCCGTCAGGGCTTGGTCATTTATTAAGTTTGAGGCTTTTGATAGCAGCGGTTACCTCTTGGTCAGTGATAAGTAGTGATAGGTAGATCAAGAGTAGTTTGTTGGGTGTCAGAGAGGTTAGGGAGGGTGATTTTGGAGAAAAGTGCCGAAGCTTGTGCTTCGTCAAAAGTGGTCTTGGAGGTGTACAAGTCTGAGAGGTGCTTGCGGAAATGTGTGAGAACCTTTATCGGATTGCTAGTGAAGGTGTTCTTGGAGGTTTTAAGACATATGGGTTTATGTGGTTGGTCCAGCTTGCGCAGGGACAGGGCTAGGAAGGTGCCCGGTTTGTTACCTTTAATGTAGAATTTATGTCTAGTAGGAGTTTATCAGCTGATTCAGTAAGAAATAAGTCTAGCTCTAACTTGGATTTGTCTAGGTCCCGTTTGTGCTCTGGTGTGAGGTCATTTTGGAACGCGGCATGTGCTTTAAGGAAAGTGTCCTTGAGTTGTTTGAAGAGAGAGCGTCTCTCTTTCTTCAAATGGGAAGCTTTGCTAATGAAGGTATCCCGTAATACGGGTTTATGAGCTTCCCAGAGTGTCAGGGGTGTGACCTCGTCTGAGGAGTTATTGGTGATGTAGTCTTTAATAGCTATGGCTATATCCAGGTTGTGGGAGGGGTGAGTGAGGAGGCAGTCGTTGAGGGTCCATGTTCTGTCAACCTGCTTGGGGATCAAGGATTCAAGAGTGGTAATCACGGCACTGTGATCGGTCCATATGTATGGGAAAATGGTTGAGGAAAGGAGGGCTGGAGCGGTCCCTATGTTAATCAGGATGTGGTCGATGCGTGAGGAGACTTTATGAGGATGGGAATAGAAAGTATACTGTTGTCTTGTGGGATTGGCTTCTCTCCAGGAGTCAAGGAGGGAGAGTTTTTGTAGCAATTGGTTAAAGGAAAGTTTGTGAGGGCTAGAAAAGGGTGAGAAAGGAACTTTATCCAGAAAAACGTAAACCACCTGTTTAGAATCACAGCCCATTAGTAGGGTGCTTTGTTTGTGTTCATATACGACTTGCATTAAATGGGTTAGGAAGGAAGTGGGCTTCTGATTAGGAGCATAATAAGATACTTTGGTGATTACGTCTTCCAAGAGATGTCCTATCAGAATAAGGTACCTGCCTTCAGGGTCTTTTATTTCTTTAGTAAGTGTAAAGGGTGCCGTGCGGTGGAAAGCGATCAAGATCCCCCTTCGCTTGGTGGTTGCAAAGGCTGTGAAAACCTGAGGATAGGCTTGGCTAAAGAATTTGGGGGTATGCTGCTGAGTGAAATGGGTCTCTTGTAGGCACAGCGCATGCGCCTTGGCAGAGGCAAAGGAGCAGAAGGCTTTAACTCATTTTTGTGGGACATTAAGACCTTGAACATTTAGAGTGAGTAGGTTTAAGGGGGCCACTGTGAGTGTTTAGAGTAGCTCAGGTGATGCATGTGTGCTGGGGTTGATCCATTTCCCCCGGGATGGAGAAAGAAGCAACAGGAAAGAGAAAGGAAGGACTGGAACGGTAGAGGTGGTGATTGGGTGAGGTGAGGTGCCATTTTAGGAAGGCAAGAACTTAGTGTTGAGAGAATGGCACAAAAATTTCCGAACCAAGTAGGGTAAGTGTGTACTCAGCAGGGAAACTCTGCCTGGAGAAGATCTGTTATAGCCTCTGCAGACAAAAGGGGAGGCAACAGTGTCTGCCAGGGAGGACACGTCCCCCGCTAAGGGGAGCTTTACTAATGTGAAGATGAAGCTGGGAGCTTAATATAGAGAAAAGAAGGGGGGTACCTGCATGCAAGTAGCATGTTTGTTGGGGGGATCAAAGTTTTGTGACTTTGGGGGTACACTGTTGTGTTAGGTTTCCCCTAATGGAACCCATTGGCCCAGATAGAGAATTAGAGACATTTTAAAAAATCACATCTTCAAACAACAACTTGCAAATAACCTCAACTATAAACTGTGCAGAATGGGGGGAATAACATGACAACAAGAGTAAGCCCTGATTGTGGCCTGTGGGTGTGTTGGACCCAGGGGCCTCGCAGACGGGCATGTTCATATCCCCTGACCGGCAGTCTCCACCTATTTACATGGTTTGTGGAGCTGATAAATTGGTGTGGAATAGGAGGCTGCCCGGCATGGGGACAGTGAACTAACAGCAAAAGAATAATGAAGAAACAATAGTCAAGTGGAACTAACCGGTAGGTCGGTATGGGAGGGAAGATGACTGACTTCAATAGGCCTGAGGGCAGGTCACGACAGTCCTGTGGGTCACCAGGATAGGGGTAGAATTGGGTTGAGGTCACAGGTTTGTGATGCTCTATCAGGGTGGCAAGATCTACCGGCAAGTGAAGTCCAAGCATTGTATATGGCCAAGTTTGTAGCTTGAGCATGAGGACTTGAGATCCTCCATCTGATGGGAGCTTAATTTCAGTGTGGCTCTTGGCCTAGTTCTCAGGTGAATATGGGGTCCGCCAAGATGTGGGGGGGTGATATGGGGAGCAAAGGTATGACATAGGGGAGAAATTGTTCAAGGTAGGGAAGGAGGGGTCCCCATCAGTCTGGAGGGTAAAAGCGAAAGAATTCCCTATTTAAGGGAGAGTAGAGGTTAATTGAAATGTTGCATAATTACCTCAATCCATGGAATCGGGTGTAGCCACAGGTAGAGATGCAAGCCTGCTACGTTTGTGGATGTTGCGGTCATCGGTCGCAGAGGTAGAGGCAAGATCCTTTTGTGGGGAGCTGGAGGCAGATCGTCGGCGTTGGCGCTTATCCTTTGAGGTCGACGGTGGGGCGGAGAGGTGAAGATCCTGGAGAAGGGATTAAAGGTCTTCTTGGGACTTGCAGATGTGTTTGCAGCCATGGTAGGTCGACCGGAGAGAGAAGGGGAAGCCCCAGGTGAAGATAGTGGTCTGCGACAAATCGGCAAAAAGTTGATAGTCGTATCCTTGAAAGTGGAGGACCTATTTTTGGTGCGCTGCTTGCAGCAGTTGTTCTTTGGATCTGTAGTAGTGGAGTTTAGCGACTATGTCGCGTGGTGGACCCTCTTTCTTGCGGGGAGCAAGGGTTCTGTGGATTCTGTCCATCTCCAGACGCTCAATGGGAATGGATGGAACGAGCTCTTGAAAGAGGGCGGTAACTGTGGAATGGAGGTCCACAATTGTTTCTGGGACCCCCCTTATGCGGACATTGGAACGGCGGGCGCAGTTCTCAAAGTCCTCTAATTGTGACTGAAGGGTGAGGTTTTCCTCCCTAAGGGCTTCCAGGTCTTCCGCCTGATTATGTATGGTTGTTTCAAGTTCATCCACCCTTTGCTCTAGTTCAGGCCGTGCGGTAGCCTAGTTCCCTGATTTCTTTTGTGAGGCGCTCTGTGATCTGTTCTGAAGTCTGCCTCATGGCCCTTTGAAGCATGCGTTCAAACTGCTGGAGCATGTCTGATTGATTGCCCGGGGATTGCGAACGCAGGGGTGAGGCAAGCAGGTCACAGTTCGACTCACCCTCATCTCCATGCGGGAGTGGTTTCACCCTGGGGGAGTGCTGTGTGCTCGAGTGCCGGGATGTGTCCGGTGCCATCTTTGCAGAGGCCTGTGCCAAGATTCCCGGATTGTCCTCGGCTTCACCTTCTGTCGGGAGCCGCCGAGCACCATGGTGAGTAGCACGGCATGTGCCTGGAGCTATGGGTGATCGGCAGGAGTGTTTTTGTGTGCCCAGCTAGCGGTGGAGCAGCGGCGAGTTCTCCCTGGAGCGGAGCTCTAGTCCGATGTGACCAGCATGGACAGCTTCGCACATGCGCTTGAGTTTTGGGGGTTTTTTTATGTTTTTGCTCTCTAAGGTAAAATGTTTTACCAGAGGCTCTGTTCTGTGAACCAATCTTTACCTCAGAAAAAAAAACAATAAAAAAAATGTACAAGAAAAAAAAAAAGAAATAACTTTCTTTGTGTAGTCTGATTGCTGATTCTACCATAACTGAACTTTTCTAGGAAACTGCCCTGTGCGCTGGGGTCAAAATGGGGCCTGTTGCTATCAAGGCAAGAGGTGATTGGAAGAGGGTCCTGGTCACTCCAGGTTAGGTCACTTCCAGAGTGTCACCCTTAGGCTCCATGCACACTGTATCTGATAAACTGACGTTTTTGGTCGTTTGGGCGTTTTTTTTAACATCCCAAAAACGCCACTTTATGTTATCCTATGTGTCCATGCACACATGGACATTAATTGTCGTTTATCAGCAGTGGCGTTTTTGGGCTGTTATCTGAACGCCCTGAATTGGCGTTCAAAAGTCGTTCTCCTGACCACAAAAAACGCCGGACGCCAACAAACGCCGGTAAACGCCGACAAACGCCGGTTTATTGGCGTCTGGCGTTTTTTGCAGTCAATGGAAGCCAATGAAGAAAAAAAAACGGCAAAAAATGCAGACACTGAAAAACGCAGATAAACGCTGCTTACAAAACACTGCAAAAGAACGTTTTGTAAGCAGCATCTCCTGCCCGACGCTGAAAGAGCCCAGATAGCGTCCAGTGTGCATGGAGCCTTACAGGTGACATACTGGGATTCCAGTGGGCTACACAACATTTTTAAACTCAAAACTTAAAATCCCTAACAAGTTCATTTTTGCTATGTCCCATTCAGGAGATTTTTTACTACTTCCTGCCTCGAGACACAACAGAATAAGAGAGGAGATCTTTCCAACAGTAACATATTCTCTCTTAGACGCTTGTCACTAAAATTGTTATTGCAAGCATACCATAGCATTTTATGCCTTTTCTTGTTCATTTTTCCTCAGTAATTCAGGCCCTTAATCATACCTTATGACACCCAGGATGCTTCTATTTAGGAGAATTATCCTGGGATAATGCCACACAATCATTTTATTTTACAGTATGCAGTAAACAGCAGAAACAAATCTACTCCCCTTAATAAACTAGCACTTCTGTAACTTGATGGCCTCCAAATCTCTTAATTATATATATGTGAACTCTTTGACCATACACCGAATGGAGAGTTATCAAAGCAACATATTTCAGACAGCACATTCAAACATTAAAATTTATCAAACATTGATTCATATTTGTCTGTTATCATCAGGAGGCACAGGAACCATGCAATAGTCATTGGGGTTTTAAAACTGAATTGCAGTCCCATTAGAGATAAGCTGGGTATAAACCCATGCAGTAATAAATTAAATTACTTTCTTTGAATTGTGCAAAGGAATTCTACATACTGTATACAGACTATTTTAAAGGGGAATCAAGGAACTGAATGTTTCCACAAATTGTTTGAAGATTTACTTCAATTATTCAACCACGTGAAAAATAAATCTCTGTTTATTTTATCTACACAAGTGAATATTTAAACAGTTTATTGCCTGGATATTCCCAGTTATGGCATGTGGTAGTTATAAGCAAACTTTAGCTTTTGGTGTTCACTATATTTTAAAAGACTTCACTCTCGGTTGTTTACGTAGCGCCCCCATAGTATAGGTGCTTTTACATTTGTAGATTTTTGGTAGGAAAGGAAAAATCTAGTCAGGCCTGACTGTAGGTGCAGGTCTGAATGTTTTGATCGAGGCTGGGAGTTGCTCAGGGGAGGGGCTGGAGATGGGGGGGAAGAGACACGTCTTAGAGATTTCCTCCCCTTGCTGGGAAAGCTCTAGAAGGGGGATGGATGAGAAGGTGTCACTTCCTGATGTATGACAAGGAGCTCTGACCAATCCAGCGGTTGGATTGGCAGGGGCAGGCCTCCTTAAATACAGCTATCTGCCAGCAGGTGTCAGGAGAGTTTGGGTGGAAGAGTGAGGACGTAGTCAGGAGCTGCGGATCAGGCCTCGCCCGGAAGGGGATCCCCCTGTTTGGGGGTGAACCTGAGGCCTGGGACTTGGGTGCAGCCAGGAGCAGGAGTCGACTCCTGGAGTGGCACAGAAGAAGCAGGAGAGCAGTTGAAATCTACATGGAAGGAGACTCTTTACAGGAATCCACCATAAATTCGGTGAGTGGCGGCCCCTGGGAGGTGGAGGAGAAGGCTGGGACAGTCTGGGAAGAAAGAGAGAGCAGTCTGTGGAGGCCAGGAGGAGCCAACCAAGGGGAAGGAGAGCCATTAGACCGCAGGACAGACCGGATGGGTGTGGAGGATGGGCTGGGAGTAGTAGTTCATCCAAAGGCCCGGTTAGCACCAACGTACTTTGCTACACAAGAGAGGTTGCCTGGTTTCAGTGAGAGTAACCTACAACTCTCACCCACAAAGGGTGACTCTGAGGCCTTGCCTGTGGCTGCAGCAGGCCTCACCATGTGCTAGCTGTGGTGAAGAAGTGTCATGGAGGTCTGATAAATTTCCCTTTGGACCAGTAGAGCAGTTGTAACGGTCAGCAAGTAGTGTACTGGAGAGAAGTACAGAA
The DNA here is from genome assembly GCA_018402905.1 of Glandirana rugosa. NCBI lineage: Eukaryota > Metazoa > Chordata > Amphibia > Anura > Ranidae > Glandirana > Glandirana rugosa. Next base: position 1,716,781 of record BLSH010065604.1, read on the forward strand.
GAAGTGTAACGGTCAGCAAGTAGTGTGCTGGAGTAGAAGTGTATATACCAGAGGTGTATATAGTGTGTCTCATGTTCAATTACTGAGCATCCCACAGTCATCCCTAATCCCTATCCAAGTTTAACCCCTAAATAAAACAACAAAAACAAAGTACAGGCCTGTTTAGTGACTTTGAGTGTGTGGAATTCGTGTGATTGAGGTGGACCACAACTATCAGCCATTCTTAAGGGAGCACATGGCTACATTTATATCTCTGTATGTTTCTACTGACTGGAATTCACTCAGCTCAAAATAATAACCATTTATGTATTTATAATCAGAACCTCTGCTTCTACTCCTTCCCTGACCTCTACTGATCCCCACAATCAAGCTCATTTACTGGAATTCTTGATTGCTGCATGACCCTCTGTGGTTTTGGCATTGTGAACTGGTACTGCGCACACACATTTCACTTTTGCACTTGCATAGTTGTGGGACTCCCCCAAACGGAGTGTCACATCTATAAGGGGAGACCCTGAATAAGAGATCTTGGTGGTGCCTCCACCAGTAGGCCTCTGTGCAGATTAAACTGTGGATTGTTGGTATGTTTCCCTGTTTTGCAAGTTAATCAGGTTGATTTGGAGCTGGTATTTTTGTTGTATTTCTTTGTTCCTTTTCTCTTTTTGTATGCTTATATTGCCATTAAGGGATTTTGTAGTAGCAGCTCTATCAGTGTCTCTTATTATTAAGTGGGAGGTTCTGTGATGTCTAAGGGAGTAAGTAATATTGGAAGGAGGTGATATGGTACTCTTTTTTTGTTGTTTTGTCTCCTTATGGTCCCAGTACGGTATATGCACTCCCATTGCCTTCAGAAGTACTAATCATACCACCCTGGCCCATTGAAGCAATTACAACAAGTAAGTATTGTGGCAGTGGGACCCTGTGCTACATGGAAGATTGCAGGTTTATGACAGATTTTGGAGAGACAGGCACGCTGATTGCACAGCTGAGTGCTGGGCTATTTAGTTGTGACCTGACTATGGCTCAGGGCCCCACCCAACAGACAGGAAATCTGGGCAAGGGAGCCAAGTTAACTCCCCACCTCTCCAGGAGTTAGGCCCCTTTCACACTGGAGCGTTATTACAGCGGTAAAGCGCTAAAATTACCGCTGTAATAACGCTCTAAATATTATTTTCATGCATCTCTATGGATGCTTTCTCACTGAGGCGTTGCGCTAGCGCAGCGCTTCAGAAAATCATGCAAGCATGATTTTTCAGGAATGTGGGGAGCGGTGTATTCACCGCTCCTCCACCGCTCCTGCCATTCAATTCAATGGGCAGCGCTCCCGTAGCGGCTGTACACCGCTCCGGGAGCGCCGAGCGCCGGCACTTTTAACCCCTGTTTAACCCGTTGTGGGGGGGTTAAAAGTGCCCCGCACCCGCCTGCATAGCGGCGCCGTAGCGCCTCTATAACAGCGGTAAATCCCCGCTCAGACTAGCGGGGATTTACCGCTACCGCCCGCCAGCCCCAGTGTGAAAGGGGCCTTAGAGAGGCTGCATGGGGCAGCCAGAGTGCACATGTCTGCAGGAGGCATAAGTCTGTGACAGAGCAGCAAGGAGCTGATAGTGAGTAAGCTAGGAGAAAGCTTGACTCTAAGCAACTCTTTTGGTCTGAGAAGCAGACCTAAGGCCTAGGCTGGAGGCCTGAAGCAGCCGTGTGACAAGAGACTTAAGCCTCGTGCACACAGTGCGACGGTCGTATGACCGAACGGCCCAAATCGTATGTTGGCTGTTGTATCTCGTGTATTGACATGCACTAAGCGATCGTACAACCAAGCCGAAGGTAGTGACGTGTTACGAGCGTATAAAGAGTTCAGGTGCATGTGATTTGTGAATGAGGAACGTAGATTTCCCAGAATGGACACTTCCAATCGTTCCTGACTTCTGAGCATGCGTGTTTTGCACAATACAACTTGTTGGACCAACTTCTCTGTACACACGATACAACGGTCGTACGACTGCTTGTTGTACAACCAAAGTTTTCTAGTTTGCTCATCCAACTTCTGTTGTACGACCGTCGTACGTCAGCTGTTCTAATCGTGCGTACTAATGGTCGGATGATCGTGCAACAAACGGTCGTACGACCATTTTCATACGACCGTCGCACCGTATGTACGGGCCTTTAGCCAGGAGGCTGATGTATGCTGATTGTGCAAGTAACAGTAGTGCTGGAATCCCCTGCGTGGGCTACCAGTCTTTTTGTGAACTTTTCCATTCTTTTAAATAAAAGTGGGCTACCATGCCCTTAAAAAAAACGCTTTGGACTGGCGCACTCATTGAAAACGCACCTACTGCTTGAGGCTGATCAACCCCAATCTTACACATGGTGAAGGTATTGATTTGGGCAGAGATGGAAGAGTCCAGATCATCGCATACCAAAAACAGTAAGTAGCAAGAGACTGTGTTTTGCAGAAATGCTCTGAGGAGCAGCTAATGTGAACCCAGTGGAGTCTGCATGTGAAAGTGTGCTGCTTGCAAGTCTTAAAGAGACAGTACACCAAATTTTCATGTGTTAAAAGGAACTTCAAAAGTGTTGTGTGCCCGACTGCAGAGATGGGGCAGTCAAAACGCAAAAAGGAAGCAATGTTTGCTGAGATGAGAGGCAGAACCCTGTGGCTAGAGGGGTTGTTAATGACAGAACAAGCGGCAGGCTGGTGCATGATGCATTTGGCTGCACTGGAGCAAGGGAACAAGGAAAGCAAGCTATCACACAGTGCAAGGAGTGAGCAGATGGGTGTGGTTGCCCGTGGCAAAAAAGGAGAAATCCATGTTGCTGACTTCATATGGTCTATGTTGCCTTTTGAACACGTGGATGACTTTTTGGCTGAGTTTGCGATAATTGCTTCCTACAGAGGGTGGCCCAGAGGGCGCTGGGTTGAATTGGTGCAGCCGTTTCTGACGGAGGAGTACCAAGGGGTGTACCGCTGAATGGGTCATAACTGAGATGTCTACGACAATTACCTGGAAGCAATCCAATCTAGGGAACGCTGGAACAATTCAGCAGGGAGAATGTGGTCTCCCATAGCAACCGGAGAAAATCTGTTTGCAGAAAGGAGGTGCCAAAGCAGAGATGTGGCTCAAATCTTGAGTGAAGATGGTGGTGCAAAAGTGTCTGCTGTTACCCCTGGCAACCGTGGAGAAAATTTGGTTCAGCCTGCAGGGGGTGACAAAGAGCGCAAGAAACTGGTGGTTTCACATTATGGCTGCTTGTATGAAGTGGTTAGCCCAGTGAAGAGGGCACAGTATCAAGCATCCTGTAAGGTGTCTGACCATATGTGCGGATCTGCTGTTACCCCTGGCAACAGGAAACCTGTGCGGCTTGCATGGGATGTTGGAGAGTCCAAGAAGGCTGCAATGTTGCACCGTGTCCATGTGGGGGCATTGGCCTGTGAGAGCACAGCCAAGAAGGGTTCCTCACCAGCCAACTGGAATGGTAAGTCTGTTCCGATTTCATGTGTGAGAAAAACTGACTATGTGACTGTGCACACAGGAGTGGAAGTGACCCCAAATGGGAGATCCACTGTTTGTACAAAAAAGGACTTGCCTTGCTGCAGTGCACTGTTCAGTGGTGAGGCAAGTGTTAAAGTTGATAAGGTGTTGCTTAACCACTTGCCGACCGCCGTCTGACGGCGACAGAGTGGCTCGTTATCGCAAACCGCCGCCATACGACGGCGGCTGCAATAACTAGTGCTGTGAGCGCGCGCCGCCGGAGGCGCGCTCGCGCGCTCACTGTGTCCAGGGGGGGGCCAGGGAGTGGGTGCGGCGGATTCGATCGCTGCCGGCTACCCACTATGGCCCCCCGCAATGAGAGAACGGAGGTCCGTGTATGTAAACACGGATCTCCGTTCTCATAGAGGGGGAAGGGCGATTATCACAGGTGTCCTGTATATGGAAGCCATGATCATCCCCTTTCCCCAGCCATACCAGCCCACACACAGTTAGAACACACCCAGGAAACACTGTTAACCCTTAGAGCGCCCCCTGCAGGTTAACCCCTTCACTGCCAATGGCATTTACACAGTGATCAGTGCATTTTTATAGCACTGATCGCTGTATAAATGCCAATGCATTACCATGGACCCACAGAAGGTCACGGCTATCCTGGATTGGCCGGCCCCTACAGACAAGAAGGGAGTTCAGCGGTTCATTGGCTTTGCCAATTTTTATAGAAAATTTATAGTCACGATATTTTTACGTGACTAGTGACACATTTACGGTAACCGTCACTTCCCCAATTGGACGTCCCCCGCGAGATTCCCAATTGTCACAAAGGACCCACACAAGATTGACACACACCCGACCATACCGACCCCTTTCCCCTACTAGTACCGAAGGTATATGTCCTGTGGACACTATTAGCGGGAAGGGGGAGATACTCTTGCCTCTAGGCACAAATGTATGTGCCTGGAGGCAAGAGAGTAACGCCCCCCGGTATCACCCATCGGCCGTCGCTAGCTTAGGCGGCGTGGGTGAGGGACCGGGGGGGGACCTGTGTCACTCGCGCGCTCGCGCGGAGGCCGCCGCGCGCG